>CAIGRP010109955.1:0-16438 GCA_903798385.1 Fraxinus cuspidata
ATTAAATAAGGGTATATTAGGTATATAGTCAAATATGTAAGGGTAAATGAGGTATTCAAAAGTTTCTCATCAATGCCCATTTTTAATATATTGTAGATAAATAGAGATTAGATAGAGCCTAGGAAAAATACAACAAATCATAATATAATAATTCCATATTATTCAAATTTGGAGAGAGAAAAAGGGAGAAAAATTACTTTTCTTACTTTATTCAATTGTCTGACTCAAGAATTAGTCTCTTAATTTTATTAAAAGTATGTGCCTACTCACCATTGAAGTTTTGCTTTGGAGAATACCATAGAATACTTGGAAGTTACGAGTATCAAGTTCTTGAAATTAAAAGCTGGAAACTCGTGATCCAAAAAGTTGAAAGTTCAAGATTTAGAATCAATTCAAGAATTAATCATCGAATTTAGGTAAAAAATTGAATCCTTTATTTTTTATATAACATACACGTAAATATTTACACGTTCTTGTTTTTTGAATTAAATAATTTTTTTTAATTTTCGAGTAATTCTACTTCTGCATTCCAACAAGATTGTTATAGGAAGAATGATCACTTCAATTTTGGGTAGAAGCAAAAGATATTAAACCTTGTTTAAGAGAAGCGCCCCTTTATGTGAGAATCTTTCCTGTAGACATGTCTAACCTTTTGCAACAGTCTACTCACTATTGGCAAGAAACTAATATGGCACCATGTTTGTTGCCCCTTCATTGTTCCATCAACGAAACATATCTTGTTTTTAGCACAGAGTGATGTTTACTTGTCCAAAAAGAGAGAGTTGGACTACCAAACCAGTATGGAAAAGATTAAGGATTGCTCTCAATTTTGCACGACTACATTTACTAAAAGGATAGTAATAGATAAACTACACCAACTCCCATAATAATTCCTGGATGGAAAAAACAGAAGGATCGGTATAGCTAAATTGAATATGTTAGAAGAATTCGACCGGGTACACATAATCAACTGTCAGATTAAGAAGATAGTTATGGTGAACTCCTGAATCCTAACACTTAGACCATCGATAGAAAATTAAATTATTTTATTTTAATAAAATAAAAAATTACAAAAAGAAAATAACACCTATTAATTTTTAATTGAATTGAAGGTAAGAATAAGTTAACCAACGGTTAGATAGTTATGTGTGTGGGAACGATCATGTGGACTCTAATGTCCACTTTATTACTTGTTACGATCTTTGCACTTGCGGAATATAAAATTGATGATGAGTTTTTGGCACTATTGTCAAGAGTTATTTTATTTAATATTGGTTTAAATTACTTCTTATTTTTGTTGACTTTTTTTTTATTTTTTTGTTTTTCAGATGATCTACTTGTTTTTCTTTGATAGGTAACGAAAACAAGCAAAAGAGCAACAAAAATATACAATGATTGATCTCGACTGAGATGATGGTAATATGCTTGTGGGAGATTTCCTCTTCATGCAACAACTTAAAAAGTTATGATAGAATCTACTTATCGCACAAGATAAGGATTGCTTGCCGAGGGATTAAAAATCTCATCTATTGCGTATGATGAGAGGAGACCGACTTTTGAATATTGTGGGTGTTTACATTATAATGAAAATTGCTTGTTATTGACAACTCCAGAGAAAGTAAGGAAAGTTATCTTCGACGATCCATATGAAAAAGATGATAACGGTGACATGCTTACGGGAGATGTCTACGCCATGCAAAACTATAAAAGGATTGAATATCAAATAATTCTGGATGAGCCAAATAACATGCTTATGGAAGATCTCTTCATCATTCAACCTGAAGAAACAACAACTAAGAATTAAAAAAATGTAAAAACCGAGGATTAATCATGAAGGAGCTAAACAAATTAGTGGCATTCAAAGTAGACGGAATTAGCATGCAAACCTTCAACTTCATTCTAACTAATTGCTTAATTACACATCATGGGAGAAGAAAAATGCAAGAAGTAATTAAAAATACGTCATCAGATTTTAAGGAAAAACGAAAAAAAGATGAAAATCTTGTACCAAGATTTCGCCTTCTTATTATAAAATCATCAAATTTAGCTTCTTGTTTGATTTCTTGATTTTTTTTCCCCCTCCTTTTGTGCTTGTATTACACATGTTTAATAAATTCCTCAAGTCTCAACATGAATATCTGTGTATAATGAAATTCTACCCGCCTCCTTTAATTGTTGAACTAAGGTATATACTATAGAACAAAATTTAAGTAAAATCCTTGTTCAACTTGATCTCCACTAAGAGTTTGAAAAATAAAAGGAAATAAATCATTTTCCCAATTGCATTACATTTCTCATGTGACTTTAGTCCTTCATCTTCTTCTATTTGTAAATAAGTCATCTTCATTTCAGAATCATTAATAATTGATTTGATGCAAGTTTCGAAATTTACAATTTAGCTCCCAAATGTCGAATTTAACTCTTGAAACTTGTGAACTTTTATCGAATGCTCCAATAATACTTCCAGTTTATCTCTGCGGTCTGGTTAATTTCTAATTGCTTCAAATCAACTTCAATTAAATCCCAAATAGCCTATTTTCACTTAAATTTTATACAAGTTAGGATTGTCCTAAAATTAATATAATTTCACAAATTAAGTAAATATTCACTCATTTTAAATATAAATAAATAAAAATAGAAGTATGAATAGGTGTATAAAATGCACTTATCAAATACTCCAAAACTAAACCCTTATTTGTCCCGAGCAAGACTATCTGCTAAACATATAAGCAAACAAATAAACAAAAATATAAATACATTAGATAACTTTGCCAAACTCGCAACAAGTATAGAAATTGTTTGATGATTCATAAAACGTTCATGAGTAATGCAATTAAAACTAATTATTTACTTATTCAACGCTTGATCGTTGTGTGTATAATCATCATAAATTTTTTAAGTTGGTTATTTTCACACCCTTAATAGTCAAATATTTCATTTCTCTCTCGAGGGATACACACCCGTAAATTGTTTATAATCGCATACTTGAGGTGTATATTCCAAGGTTAATTACACAATACTATTTCCTCTCCCTCTCTA
This sequence comes from Fraxinus cuspidata, assembly GCA_903798385.1. Lineage (NCBI taxonomy): Eukaryota > Viridiplantae > Streptophyta > Magnoliopsida > Lamiales > Oleaceae > Fraxinus > Fraxinus cuspidata. Next base: position 3,040 of record CAIGRP010109955.1, read on the forward strand.
GACTAATTGGATTTCACAAATGAAAGTCACTATCTCTATACATGATGATTCTCCTTAAATTTAATTTCTTTACCTCCAAACCTCCACTAGGATAATAATCCCCACTAAAAGTCTAAATCCCAAATTAAGTATTCAAAGCTTAACCAGACAGAACTATGCTTATAGTTGTTTTGTCACTATCTCGACATATATTGGTGTATTTCATTTTCTTTTATTGGCCCTTCTCATGTTTTTTGGATTTTTTTCCTTTGATTTTCAAATGTAATTTTTACTCTACATTTCAAGCAGCTTTCTTCCCGAATAGATTATCTCCTAAACATTGGTGATGAATAGGGCTCAACTACTCAAAACTAGCTTCATACAACAATATAATTTACTTTTTTTCTATGTATCACAACTAGTGCAATTGCTTTTATTTTTTGTGATAAGTAATTGAAATCAAACCCTTTGTAGATTGTTATCCCATAAGTTCTACTTTTTAGTCAAAAATATTTCACACAAATACTTAACATGTATGAAATCAACACATATCTAAATAGATCGCAACATTGGATTAACCATCCCCAAACTATTCCTTTCAATAGGTTAATTGGTTGTGTTCATAGTGTGATCTTGGTGTATAAAGACCTAAGTTCAATTAACATATTCCATCAATTTAAACAATAAAAAACACACATAAAATAAGAAAATATATTAAAAATCAATTTTTTACTTTTTTAAGAATATCACATAAATAAACAAATATACTTAACTAACTAATCTATACCTCCAAATTTAAAATACACATTGTCCCCAATGTGTGCAGAAAATAGGTTTAAAGAAGGGTTAGTAATACTCGCCGTGTATACGATGTTTCTCGTTTAGCACTTGTTGGTCTTTACTCTTCATTTAATATCATTTATTTGTTTGTTCTATAAAATATCTTCATTATAACTAAAAAGGAATAAGAAAAATAATTATCATATACTCACCCGCGAGTTTATATTATTTTAATTTAGAATGATGATTGTTTTTATATATATAGCCCATGTTTGGTACACAATCTTTCAAAATACATTTTTTCGAAACTCATTTTCAACTACACATTTTTCAATAAAATAATATTTTTCATTACATCAATAATTTTTCCTTACTTTTTAACCACATATTTTCCATCATATCACTATTTAAAATATATTTTTTTCTCAATAATATCCATCAAACACACCCATAAAATAAAAGTTCATTATTTTAAGTTTTCTAAAAGAAATAGAAGAAAATAAAAAGATTATTTTTTAATTTTTTTAATAAATAAAATTTTGATTTTTCCCAAAATAAAAGAAATGAAAAAGATTTTTTTTGCTTGGTCAACGCCGGGATTTTATTTTTATTTTTTAAGGAAAAATTGGGAAACATGCCTATGTTTAAAATGCAAACGTAGGTTCTATATGCAATGCATAACAAAGAAAAGAAATTATAAGTTTAAGGTTAAAACATTTGGTTGCCTCCCATTAGTTCTTGATTTAAAGTATTAAAACTCGACTCTGAGCAATAATTTTTCATGGCACTTTAAATAGGGCTTTGAGATCTTGTTTTGCTTGCTTAGATCATCTTTGCACCACAATTCGCACATCATCCAAAATCTTACTTTTGCCTCTTGAATATGATATGACTCGCCTAAATTACCAAATTTAAACTCAATTAAGAATACTTCATCCTCATCGACTTTAATCACAAAATAATGAAGTTGGAGGTAAGCATGCTAATTCCATCTACTTTGAATACTACTAATTCGTTTGACTCCTTCATGATTAATTCCTTGATTTCTACAAGTTTTTCTTCCTTAGTTGTTGATTTCTCGGGTAGAATGATGAAGAAATCATCCATAAACATGTTACTTAGCTCATCCAAAATCATTTGATCTTCAATCATTTTATATTTTTACACAACGAAGAATCTCCCATAAACATGTCATCGTCGTCATATTCTTCTTCATATTGATTGTCAAATATAGCTTTTCTTACTTCCCCTGGAGTTGCCAATAACAAGTAATTTTTATAATGCAATGCCCCCCACAATATTCACAAGTCAATATCCTCTCATAATACACAATAGATGGAGTTTTAACCCATCTCGCAAGTAATCCTTATCAAGCACGATAGATAAATTGTATCCCAACTTTTTAAATTGTTGCATGATTTGAAAATCTCCCACAAGTATATCACCTTCATCTAAGTCGGGAACAAACATTGTATATTTGTTTTGCTCTCTTCCTTCATTGTGTTACCTGTCAAAGAAAAACAAGTAGATAAGCCATGGAAAAAAAATTAATAAATAATTTAAACCAATACTAAATAAAAATAGTTTCTGACAACGGCTTCAAAAACTTATCGTCGATTTTATATCACAAGTGTACGAATCGTCTAATAAAGTGGACCTAAAATTCCTGATCATCGTTCGCACGAGAACTACTGTATAACCATTGATTAAATTATTCATAACTCCGGTTCAATTGAAATTAATAGATGTTATTTTCGTTTTGTGATTTTTTATTTTAAATATACTAAAATAATAAAATATACTTTTTTAATGATGGTCTAAATGTTAGGATTCACGAATTCACCGTAAATATCCCCTTAGTCTCAATCACCAATTTTGATAACAATTGGTTGTGTACCAATTAAATTCTTCTAACATATTCAATATATCTCTCTCAAGTTCAAATTGATTATATTTAACTAAATCAATTTAATATCTATATGTGAATCCAAATACAACTTAGTTTTAAATATTTAAGAATCTATGTAACGACAGCACCAACTAGAAAATGTATATTTACACTTTTATATTAATTACAAACTTTTGCTGCGTAGTCTAAACAAACAATCCACCTCTTGACCTAATTATCTCTCACAAATCAATAAATTAGTGGCCTTAAGAATAGAACTAAAACAATCCACAACAATAATTGAATGTTTAAATTTTTTTAATTAAAAATAATATTCAAAATTAGGTTACGGTCATTCATCGTAACTAATTATTTAATTACACGTTATGGGAGAAGAAAAATAAAAGAAAGAATTAAAGTAGACAATCGAGTTTTAAGGAAGAATGAAAAAAAAAAGTTGAAGAATTTGCGCCAAGATTTCGCCTTCTTCTCGTAAAATTTTGAAACCCTTGCTTCTTGAATAATTTCTTAATTTATTTCTTCTTTTGGGCTTGTATAATATGTGTACAATAAATTCTCCAAATTTCAACTTGAATATATGTGCATAATGAAACCTTGCGAACATCCTTTAATTGTTGGACTAAAGTATGTATTTATAGAACAAGATTTAAGCAAAATTCTTATTCGACTTGATTTCCACAGAGTGAGAAATAAGGGGAAATAATTCATTTTTCTAATTGAACTCAGTTTCTTATGTGACTTTATTCATTCATGTGATAATATTTGTAATTAAGCCGTCTTCATTGCAAAATCATTAATAATTGATTCGATGCAAGTTCCGAAGGTTGTAATTTAGTCCATAAATTTTTGAAATGTTGAAATTAACTTTCAAAACTTAATGATTTTTTACCGAATGCTTCAATAATACTTGTAATTGATCTCTTGCAAACCGATTAATCTTGAATTGCTTCAAATCAAACAAATAGCATCTCTTTTCACATAAATTGTATTCAAATTAGAAATTTCCTTCAATTAACAAAATTTACACAAATTAAGTAGATGTTCACTCAATTTACATATAAATAAATAAAAATAGAAGTTCGAATAAGTGCACAAAATGCACTTATCAATGGCCCATTACAATATTATTAATTTTAATTGCAATATTTATCTACCATTTGTACTAAATTATTTTAAATTTGTTTTACTTGATTCGTGGATTTTTAAGTTATTTGACTACCTGAAATATATAGCCTTATTTAAGTGGCTGCATATTTAATTTCAACCCGATTAACGATAAATAGAATATGACTTGGCAATTTATTGGGTTGATTTAATTGAAAAAAGATTGATGCGTAGTGCTGAATTAAATAAAGGATAAAAAATCTCACTAAAGTTCTCCAAAAAAATGACTATCAAACCACGCCCCACTTTAATCACTGAATTACAATTCCATCCAAAAATCGATGACGCGGCTAGCCTTTTTTGTGATGTGGATCTAAATGGACATTATTCGACAGAAAAACAGGAAAGTCACCATTCATACTGAAAAATAAACCCAAACAAACATTATATAATGTGTATTTTAAATGGAGTATGAATGGTGTCTTTCTCACTACTTTTCTATCAAATAATGTCAGTTACGAAAGTAAACTGAGATTTTAACTTGAGTGATGAAAATGGTACAGAAAAAAAACCACTATAAGAAACTATGGCTTTCCTGACCATATTTTACTGACCTAACAAAAATTAGTCTGCGAAAACGCTCTTTTACAGACTAAAAAAATTTCTTAGTCGGACGTACCTTTGCTGACCAGATGGAACTAGTCGAAGAAAATCATCTTTGCCAACCATAGTTAACATTTGTTACGTCTCATCCAGCGAGGCTCTAAGTACATCCACGTGGCAGCCACATGACGAACAAACCTAGGCACGTACACTACATCAATCTGCCTAAGTGGCAAGTTTTGGCAGAATCCTCATGGGAGGCTGAACCCTCGTGGAATAGGTGAGGCAAGTAGGGGCTCTTAGAGGATCTTCTGTGGAGAAAGTCTGCCACAGTGGCAAGTTTTGGCAGAATCCTCATGGGAGGCTGAACCCTCATGGAATAGGTGAGGCAAGTAGGGGCTCTTAGAGGATCTTCTGTGCAAAATCTTCAACGAATGATTGATGTGACAATTCACTGCTACAGCCACCTTACCAAGTCAATTGGTTAAGTCTACGTCCTATGCGTTAGGTTTAGGGCACGAAAAAGGTCTTAACAATAAATGCACTTGATTGATTGACGTCCTTGATAGGACGCCTTTCCTGTGTGGATGAGACCACATGCCTTCGCATCTAACGGTTCTTACACATCCCCTTCTACTATACGCGGATGTAAGAGACATTGAGATCTGTTAGCAACAAATTTCGAGGTCAACAGGTTGATGCCATTCGTGGAAAACCATACTATATCCACGAGCAGACCCATGGAAAAAGCTTGCCGAAAATGTATCTCGACTTCCCCTTGAAGAAAGGTTCTTGTTCTTAAAAAAAAAAAAAAGAAAGAAAGAAAAAAGAACGAGTAGAAGTAGAAGTTTTATAGAAAGACTGCTTGGAGGTATTGTGCGGCATCTTGAGTGATAATTCCTCGAGAAAGGAGCAGTTTGAAAGTTAGATTCAATCCAAAAAATCCTCTTTATGAAGAAAAGAGATTTTGTTCATTGTTGGTTCTAGTAATGAGGACTTTTGCTCACGAGAGTAAGGAAGGTCTCTAAAGCGTTGACCTTATCACCAGCATCGTCGAAGCGGTAAGACGACTGCACGCTTTGTAAGGGAGATGGAAGAGATGTCAACAAACATAAGAAACATAGCACAACAAAATGTAGTTGTGCAGTAGCTCCTAATGTAGATGCAAGGGCAGGAGGGCTAACAAATGCCTTAGTAAGAAGCATGCCTATTCTCTCAGTCAAAGAGATCATTCTCATAGGCAAAAGAGGGAAGTTAGTCCTATTGAAAGAGAAGTAGAGGTGTATGTATCCACAAATCATACATCTGGTCAACCCGCTAATGAACAACCCCAAAGGGACGATAACTTTTCTATAGAGTATGAACAAGAACAGAGACCTCAAAGGTCGACTAGTATATTTGATAGGATTGGCCCATCGAGGCTTCAAAATAGGCCCCAACAACCGACTCATGCGACAAGACCTCATGAGCATATACAAGATCAAAGACCACAAGTCCCCCCACCTAGAAATAGGCGCGAAAGAAGGGATGAAGCGAATTTGAGAAACCAGGCAGGACCATCCCAACCACCCGAGTATCAAGATGAAGAAGATGATTCAAATGGACCATGTTGGTCCATTGAACTAGATGATGATGGTGATAACTATCTTCTTTTTTTACAAGAGTTAAGGAATGCACATGTCCTCAACCATTTTGTGCTACCAAAGATTCCTAAATATGAAGGGAAATGTGATCTGCAAAACACCTCATCATTATAATACTCATATGTATTTGAGAGGTGCCTCGCTCACATTAAAGTGTGTGGCCTTCCACCTTACATTTACTAGAGCAGCTAAAATACGGTATAGCCGATACCCGAAGGGAGTATTAGAAGACGGCTTGATCTCAAAAAGGCCTTCTTGAACTAGTACCTATGCAGGAAGGATGGATAAGATCATATTCAACATCTTCAAGATATGAAGCAACAAGCAGGCAAAACCTTGAAGAGCTACTTAACTGATGAAATGACATATTGTGAACATGTCCCTAATAGGGAGGCCCTTTCAGCCTTGAGATGAGGCCTCAACATGAATACCCTCTTTTAGAGGGATTTGCGAAATAAGAACCCCACCCTTTATGATGCCTTGGTGGAAATGATGAGAAACGAAATTGTCAACGAAAAATTGATTGATCATCACAACAGAACCTCCATTGGGTTTCCACTCTCCCAAAGGTAAAGGCAAGGCCATGTCTCCCATTTGGTGAACGACCAATGTAACGCTTCAAATTTTTAATATGAATCGTTAAAAATATTAATTTCTTAATTTAAAGAGAGATTTATCCGAATAGTTTGAAATATGAACTAAATAAAAGTTTCAATATTTTCAAAATCAAAACATCTCAACTCAGAGAAAATTAAACATAAAGTTGTAATACTTTAAATCTTAAACACTTAAATGTCAACACAAAAACTAAAATTACTTCTAAATCCTTCCATCATTCCACGGCATACAACACCACTAGTTATCATCACCCATACAGTTCGCATTAATCTCTAAAAGAAATCTCAAAAATGGTAAGTTTTTCGGAAAATACAAAGTGAGATACATGCAATTCAATCTTGAAATAATATTAATAACAATAACATCCAATTCATACTACATTTCATAGTGAGCAACCGAATCATTTCAAAGGGAGAGCTCTATACATTTTAGTATTACATTTAAAAAAACGCGGAAAGTTTTGTATATTTCATAAATCACCCAATTCGAACCATATCAAACAGAAGAGGTATTAGCATATCATGTAAGATTGTAAAAATATTATGTCAAGATGGATAAACAATTTGCATATAAGTATCTCACCTTATCTTTTTCTTTAAAACTCTTTGGAATCAAACACTTTTCCTTAATCTTCAAAATCTACATTTTTTTTTTTTTCAAAACATTGAGAGAATTTTGAGATAAAATGATAAGAAAACTGAAAATTTTGATGAATTATTCATGAAATTCGAATTTGTGTATAGGGCCTCCTTAAACATGATGAAAATGTTTTATTTTTGTCTTAATGGGTACAAATGAAGAGTCTCCAACTCCCCACTATTGAATACCACATTAACCTCCTTATTCAACAAATTAAACCAATCAAAAATCATATTTTTGACCCTTAATTTCTGCTGGAACCCGACCCCTCATCATAGAAAAAATAATTGTGCCAAATAGTCCCTTAGTCACATAAATCTGTTATAGCAGAAAATACCGTAAAAAATATTTTTAACCATCCTTTTGTGATCGAAAACTTACAAAACTTATACCATTTGATTTCTTATATTATCCTTCATTCTTCATGTCTTTGTATTCGAAATCGCAACTAAAATTCGTGAATTTGTGAAATGATCAGTTTACCCTTCTAACCTAAATCGTCACAATCTATCCAAAAACTACGGTTAAAAATACATGGAATCCTTCATATGATGATCATTTAAATTCTATTTTCTCTAAAACTGAATATTTTTCTTATTCATACTTGACTCCTCAAAATTTCAAGATGTTGCACTTAGTCCTTCAATTTCCTAGAAATTTCAATCAAAACCCAAATTATTTATTACAATGCTACAACCACAACAACGCATATGAATCATTTTATCATATAACATATTCAAAAATATTTTCTCTTTTTATCAGCATAAGCATAAACTTTCTATCGATCTTGAGTCGCTTTTATTCGTACTCGAATCTTATCGACAACCTGAACCGTCTGCTCAACAATCTTGAGACCTTAAACCCTCCTTTCACATGCTGCATCACAATGAATGGGTAATCGACATTTCCTACCATAGAGAGCCTTATATCGAGCCATTCTTAGTGGTCTAAAAATTATTATTGTAGGCAAACTCTACCAACGGTAAGTGCGTTTCCTAGCTATCGCCAAGATCCAATACACATGCCCTCAACATGTCTTCCATGATTTGAATGGTTCTTTCTAATTGACCATTTGTTTGCTGATGGTATGCAGTACTGAACTTTAGTTTAGAACCCATAGCATCCTATAAACTCTTCCAAAATCTAGACGTAATTCTGGGATCTCTTTCACATACAATTTATACAAGAACCCCGTTTAACCGAATAGTCTCCCTTATATACAACTGTACCAACCGTTCCATGCTAAAACTCATTCTCATTGGCAGAAAATGAGCTGACTTAGTCAACCAGTCAACTACTACACAAATATAGCATTATGACCTCTTACTAACCTTCTAAATCTAACCACGAGTTCGTATTTATATGTTCCCGTTTCCACTCATGAATATCGACCGGGTTCAATGGCCTTTGATGTTGGCATTGAGAGGTTGACAGACCATGCATTGTTTTACAAGCATTCATATTCCCTTCTTCATATTTCTCCACCAAAATTTATCTCGAAAGTCTCGATACATATTTTTACCTATGGGGTGTGTAGTGTAAGGAGTACGGCAAGCCTTTTCGAAAATCTCATTTCTTAGAGCTTCGTCCTTTGGTACACATATAACTTCCTCTAAACATAAGTATACCCTCTTGAGATAGCTGAAAGTCCTTTCATTTACCTGATCCAACTCTGACTTTCAGCACTCTAAGCTTCTTTAATTCGATATTTAAGAGTAAGCTGAACTTTTCAAAGTTGATATTATGGTTGTTGTCTAACTCGGAGAGACAACTTCTATTCTCATCTTCTCAAAATCCTTAACTAGTTGTTATATTGATTTGTGGATAAAGCTACGAATTGCCCTACCATCTTTCGACCAAGTGCATCAACAACCATATTAGCCTTACATGGATGGTAATGTATAGTGTAGTCGTAGTCCTTTACAAGTTCTAATAATCTCTTCTGTCTCATATTAAGTTATTTCTAAGTGAAGAAATATTTTATACTTTTTATGATCTGGATAAATTTCACACTTTACCATGCTGCATCAGCACACATCCTAACATTTGCTTGGATGCATCGCTATATACGACAAACCCATATGTTCCTTCCGGTGTTGTCAAGACTAGTGCTATGACTAGTCTTTATTTGAGCTCTTGGAAGCTTGTTCACATTTCTCCGTCCACTGAAAATTAATGCCATTTCTAGTCCACTGAGTCATCGATCCAATTATCTTGGAGAAACTTTCTATGAATTTACAATAATAGCTCGGTAGTCCTAAGAAACTATTAACTTCCCTAGCGTTGGATGGCCTATACCACTTTGTCACGGCTTCCACTTTAGCCGTATTGACTTCAATTCCTTGAGAAGTCACAACATGACCAAGAAAACCTATTCGATCCATCCAAAACTCACATTTCTTTATTACTTCTCGTGTTGTTCTTTATCCTTGGAATACACCAGAATATCGTGAATGAATACTATAACTAAATGATCTAGATATTGATGAAAAACTCTATACATTAGATCCATGAATACTGTGGGAGCATTAGTTACACCAAATGACAGAACTGTAAATTCATAATGCCCATAGCGAGTCCTGAATGCCGTCTTTGGAATGTCACATGACTTAACCTATAGTTGATGATATCCTAGCCTTATGTCACTCTTGGAAAATAATTTAGCTCCCTTCAATTGATTGAACAAATCTTCAATTCTCAGAAGAGGATACTTGTTCTTGATGGTCAAATGATTTAACTCCCAATAATCTATGCACAACCTTATTGATCCATCTTTCTTCTTTACAAAGAGTATCGGAGCACCCCATGGAGAAACGCTTGGTTGGATAAAACCTTTATCCAACAACTTTTGCGCTTGTAGTTTCAACTTCTGCAATTACTTTGGCGCCATTTATATTTTCCATATGCTCTCCAAAAACCGAACTCCTTTTTACATAAGAGGCTGGCGTCTAAAGAACTTTCCACATTCAAACACTTATATTGTCAACTGACTTGACCGTAGATCTAATGCAGTTGGCTCCAACACCTCCGGAGAAGGCCACGTGTGGCTAACGGTTTGTCCTAGTGCGCACGAACATGCTTACACAAACATAAGAGACCTTGAGATTTGTTGACCAGGTTGGAGGTGCAAATTTCGAGATCAACAACTTTAGTGAATGAAAATTTTTGGAAGACTTCATATGCATTTTCTATTAAAAAAAATTGAAGGCAATAGTCATGATCTATAATCCACATATTAGTTGAGAACGGGACTTAATTTGTAGTTGTAATTTTGAATGGTTGGATTAAACAAGTAGATGGCATTTGTGGTTATAAATTATTCAACCGCTATGATCTATGTTTCACATGGCAGATGATTATATGGATAGTTTCATTAGACATCATGATGGAAGACATAGCTTACTATCGTTGGCTTTGATCATGCCACTACTCATTTAAGTAAGACATCCCAACACTTAGTCATATTTGTTTTCATATTTATTGATAACGGGACTTAATTCGTAGTTGTATTTACCATATAACTAGGTGTTTGAGCAGTTTCTATGTCTTCCTAAATACAAGGGTGGGGGAAATCTTAACACCATTCAACAAAAAAAAAAAAAAAACAGATAGACCTCAGAAGATAGAATTATCTAAAATTAGATTGAAGATTTTCTGGTTTGTTACTTTTATAGCTCTACTATATATATGTTACTTTGCAGTTAATTTTCGAAAAAGAGAGACAAAGGAAGAATGAAAAATGAGATGTGTTTTGCGTCCATTAAAGCTATATGCTTGATATGGTGTTTTATGGGTTTGATAGAGGATAATGAGGCGGCTGATTTTGAGGTCAAAAAATATGGTGCAAAGGCTGATGGCAAATCAGATGACAACAAGGTATGTTAATTATGAGATTTGCTTGGTATCTTTTTGACATGTCGGCATCTTCTTCGCAAATGAGAATAGGTCAACGTGTAATGTGACAAAAATATGTTAGCGTCAAATTTTATTGAGGGACAACAAGTTTAGAGTTGCATGGTGGTTAGGGCATTTGTACTGGTAATGTTAATTAGAATGATTTTATGTGTATGCAGGCAATTGAAAATGCATGGAAAGAGGCATGCATGTCAATGAAAGAGAGTACGATTGTGATCCCGAAAGGAAATTATATGGTGGGAGCCGTAAAATTCCAGGGTCCGTGTCAAGCACCAATCAGGATTAAGATTGACGGAACATTGAAGGCACCAGCAGACCCAGCAAAATTCAAGTCTCAGGATAGTTGGATTGTTTTCAACAATGTAAATAGATTGACAGTTGAAGGAGGAACTTTTGATGGTCAAGGAGCCATTGCTTGGAGCAAAAACGATTGCGCAAAAACTGGAACTTGTGATTCCCTTCCAATTGTATGTTCTGTTTCGATAATCGGTTCTTAATAGTGGAAATCTTTATTAAATTGTCATGTGGTCGTCGTAAAAAAACAAACCTAGTTTGAAAAAGAAAAGATCATAAAAGAGATTCTTATGTACAGTGAAAAGTTGATTTTGGGGGGGCTAACTTGCTAGTTGGGATCTTTTATTAGTCATTTCATTTATGAAAGACTGACTAATCACGTGTGTTTACTTTCTGTTGGTACAGAATCTGGCGTTCAACAAGCTGACCAATTCTGTAATTCGAAGCATTACTTCCTTAAATAGCAAGTTGTTTCACATGAACATTTTAAACTGTAAAAATGTGACATTTCAACGTACTACGATCAATGCACCCGAGAGTAGCTTAAACACAGACGGGATACACATTGGACGGTCGACTGGGGTCAACATCACCGATGCAGACATAAAAACAGGAGATGATTGTGTTTCCCTTGGCGATGGTTGCCAACAAGTAAACATCGAAAAAGTGACTTGTGGTCCTGGTCATGGCATTAGCGTTGGAAGTCTAGGAAAGTACCAAAACGAACAACCCGTTGAGAGAATAACTGTTAGGAATTGTACGATCACTAACACGATGAACGGAATAAGGGTGAAAACATGGCCTGCTTCAACTGTTGGTGTAGCACGCAGCTTGAGTTTTGACAACATTGTCATGAACAATGTTAGCACGCCTATCCTAATCGATCAACAATATTGTCCATATGGTCAATGCAAAGTTGAGGTTCCATCTCGTGTTAAGATTAGCGACGTGAGTTTCAACGCCATTAAAGGGACATCGGCGACACAATTAGCAGTGAAACTTATTTGTAGTAGGGGAACTCCGTGCGAGAACGTAGCATTAAACGACATTAATTTGGTGTACCATGGAATCAACGGAACTGCGATATCAGAATGTGCTAATGTTAAGCCTAAACTTACTGGCAATCTTTTTCCTCCGGTGTGTGCAGTGTCGTCTCATTAATTTCATTTATCTACAAATTTTATCTAGTGTAATAGGAATATTTTGAGGGCACCCCTTCATGTCTTTGAAGCATGATGAGTTGATTGGTGGGAATATTGTATTTATATTTTTCCTTTGCATATTATTGTTTTATGTAGTTTTGTCCATATGAATGTGAAAACTTGAATAAAGTGTACCTTTGTAAATTTTATGTGTTTTATTTAATCACACACTGAGTGTGGCACTAAAATAGTTATCTCTGTTAATTATTGTGCTCCAATAAATGCAAATTCCGAGTTCAGTCGACACCAATCGACACCACAATCGCCCAAACCTTCCAAAACCGAACCACCTTCCAATACCTTGATTGCTTCACGGTTTAACAACCCACAAAGGGCTTGGGGATGAGATTTGCAAGTCCAAAAAGGGGCTTGGGGGAACACGGTTTAACAGCCCACAAAGGGTTTGGGGATGAGATTTGCAAGTCCAAAACGGCCACAAAGGCTTAGGGGAAGAAGAACAATTGTTTCTCCAGTTATTCACTAAGAAAGGAGGAAGCAATAGGTAAGTTCTCTTTCCAATTTCTTCAAGGACGGCTGCAAGCTTTTTTTCTCTCCCACTCTTAATCACATATTAGAACTAATTAAATAGGTTAAAGGTAGGTTAGGGTAATGGGCCCAAAAAAGGATACCAACAAATGGGCTTTCAATTGAGAAGTCTTTCCAAGGTAATGGGTCGAGTCTCAACGGACCATGAGCAACACTAATGAAATTAG
>CAIGRP010109970.1:0-27232 GCA_903798385.1 Fraxinus cuspidata
TCCATAACAATATCGTTTGCATTCTCTCTTCTTTTTACTTATCGCTTTTATATTTGCGCTTACTATTTTTGAATTAATCCATTTAGCCTTTACTTGCTTGAAATTAGATTAATTCTTCTAAAAAGTTTTAAAAACCAATTCACCCCCCCTCTTGGTTAACTATTCTTGGGCTTTCAAATTTGGGATCCCATAAAAGGAGGCGTCATGGTAAAAGAGGTTGGAATGACAACTGAAATATTTTTCTGCACCAATAGTTTTCGGTCTCTATAGCGTTTTTGTCTACATGGACAGCACAACTGATGCGTTGACCGACAAGTCTCCCTTTTTGTCCATAGAAATTCTTGTAGAATAATTATTTGTAACACTGATAAATTCAATTAAATTAATTAAATAATATTGTATTTAAATAAATTTATTATTTAGTATCATGTAATAGTCACCATAAGTAATGATGAATAGCATTGTGTAGATTGTTTCTAACTATAAACTAGGCAAAACAAGTATTTAGCTCTGGTTTGACAATAATTATCCAAAAACTATTTTTTCTATATACTCATTTTCAACGATATAATCACACAATAAAATATGTGAAAATTACATGGAACCAGAATTTTTAAGTTAACCATTTCAAAAATCAGATATAAAGTTTGTTTATACAAAAAATAGATAATTCAATATTAATAACAATATTATAAAGTTAAATTTCATACCCATATCATTTTCTTGTTTCTTCTCTCTCTCTCTTTCCATTTTCTTTCTACAATTTCTCATGCCATTTTTTTCTCCAACTGTCCTCTTCCTTCTTTTACTCTATGTACAATCTATCCTACACATTTCTTCTTCTATTTCATTTTTTTCTTTCGCTCTTTTTCGTTCTTTCATCAACGGGTGCCGATCGCGACGACGAATCCATCGTTGCTGATCAGCCGCTATGAGCGACTAACCTATCGCCACTAAACAGTGATTGAGTTCATCGCGCACAACGCCGATCTGGAGTTGGTCGTCGCTGTGCGTGGCGCTCAAATCTCGTCACGCACAGCGACAAGAGCGTCACGCACAACGGCGTATGCTCTGCTCATCGTTATGCAACAGTGAAGATGGATTTGTAGTTTGCGGCATTTCATGTGTAATGGGTTTGTGTTGTTTTTATGGTGGTTCTGTGATGATTTTTGTGGTAATTTTTGAGGCGTTTTGGTGGTGGTGGTGGTCACGTGGTGCGCAAACCACCCGCGATCTAACGCGATGATATTGCCAAAGTTCGGTGTGTGGTGATATGGTTACTGTGATGGTTATTTTGAGTTGATGTGGTGTGTGGTGGTGGTTTTGCATAGATTGGTGACACGACGGTGGTCACGATGGTCGTGGTGGGTGGTAAAAATAACATTTCTCCTTCAATAACAACTATACTTGCATGAATATTTAGAGATATGTACAGTATAAATATTTCAATCTATACAACCACTCCTGCTGAGAATAAACTCCACTACATGCCACATCGTGGAAAAACAAAACACTAATAATACAAGAAATCGTGTGGTAAAAATAACACCACTTCTTCAATAAGAATATGAAGACAAAAACTTCAAAGCGATTCCTTGGGCAGTCTGAAATAATCCAAAAAGTTACCAAATGTAGAGTGGAAACCGAGATCTTGTTCACCAACAATCTGCAATCTTGAGAATATCCCACAAAATTGAAAATTTAAAAGACCAGAGCTGCAGTGAGAAGGAAAGAGATCTGTCAATGAGCAAAAGTATGAGCATCCCTGACTAAATAGCACTTTGCCTGAGCTTAAAAAATAATAAATTTACTAGGAATAATTTGTTTAGTTACTGTTTCTTTACTTTTTAAGCAAACAAAATTACTCACTTTGAAAATATTGTTACTTTTCTCACACTTTTTAGAATAAAAATAAAAAGTTGATTATTTTAAAACGTACTTGAATACTTGTAAGTAAATTACTCATATTTCATCAGTGAACATTTTAAGCTTAGACAAAAAAACATGCTCACGTGCACATTGCACGCGTGCTTATGGAACATTTAACAGTTTCTGGGGATTTACTTTTTACTTTATTATTTCTGTATATGTATAGAAAGGATTCACGTTTCAAACTATTGTATCAATGAAAGATGTTAACTGGGGATTATTCGTGGATGTCTTCGTTAATTTACAGAAAGGAAGCACAAACATTTCAGGCGTTGATTTCTAGGGGTATTTGATGCTTACATGCATGGCTTTCTACCAAGAGCTCATTTGGCTAAGCCTAAGAAGAAGTAAATTATTTTTTGTACATAACATGTTTGAATGACCAACTTTTCTTACTTTTGAGGTTTAGGGAATAAAAAATTTGAAGGAAAAAGGTTCAAATTTTTTAAAGTAAATCTCAACCTACTGTCAAAGTAATGACCCGATTATTTGTAACTTTGGCATGTAAGAAAGAATGATATATTTCAAAATTTATTTATTTAAACATATCTAAATTTACTTGTATCTAAAGCCTCCATTTGACAAAATTTATAAATCATTTATAAATTATTAAACTTCATTTTCAACCACACATTTCAAATGAATCCACAGGTAGTATCCATTTATCATTTCTATTTACTTATAAATTAAACCTTTTATAAATTCTTCCCAAATGAAGGCTAGGTTTACTTGTATGTGAACTATAAAGCTTTCTTAGGCAAACAAGCTCTTAGTAAGTAGAAACAAAGCATCGAATATGATGGTTAAATTTAGATATAAAATTTACTTGATTTTGCTTACCTTGAAAACTTATTTCTTGAATCCGCCGCCCAATATTGTGAGGAGATGCTAAGCCTCAAAATGATGGAAGTGTTCGCTTCACAAAAGGATGGTCCAAAAGCTTGGCAGCAGTAGGGCGTGCATTTGGGTCAACTTGTAGACATTGTAGGATAAAATCCTTTGCATTGCTGGAAAGAGATTCAGGAATGGGGGGTCGCTCACCCCTTCCTATCTTAAATAATGCAGGCATCTGTTGTACAGAAAGAATATTCCGTCAAGCTCATTAAGGAAGAATTGCATGATATCTAACAGACAAAAACAGTGATAATAATTTATGAGCAATTTCCAGGAAACTCTCAGCATATGCACTAAATTCCATATCCAATAATACTTGTTTGAATAAGCAATCTCTGTACTAATAGGACGTCTATCTTCTGCCCTAAAAGAAGAGACTTAATTTAGTCACCATTTTCTGCACTTCATAGCATGTTCAGCTAAAACTAAAAGCAGGTCAAAGTTACTTCAAATTTATTTTTTGTCTACAAACATATTTCGACAAGTTACTTTTCTTTCTTCTAATAAAACACAAATCACTTACTTTGAGAGTAACTTTTACCTTACTATCAAATTAAGAAACTTATTCTTAATTTTAATCAATAGAAGAATATTTATTTTACACTCATTCAATTATAAACTTAGCTATTTATTAGGAGTGCACAATGTTCTTTGTCAACTTCCAGGGGTAACATCATGATGAGTTCTATCTGAAGTTCATCAAATTTCGATACAAATGGCATTTTTTGGGTTGAAAAAGTGGAAAATAAACATTCATGAGGAGGTTATCCTTCACCCTTTCCCATTTTATCATTTCGTTTACAATTTCTAGAGAATTTATTCCTCATATTATGAAAGTGAACCAATGCAAAATAGATAATGTCAGGACAACCCATCAAATAAGAATGATTGGTCACAGAAATGAAATGTCTTGTGTATTCTGTACATATACCTCAATCTTTAGGGTGTCCGAATTTATTATTGTTTGAAAACATTGTAATACACTTCGGACAATTCAGCATTTAGGTCTGTCATCAGAGAACATCCCAAAAGGTTTTAACGAGGATATATTTTCAGTATATAAAGAGGATAACGAACAACCTTCAGAAAAAGCAGATAAAATTAATTTAGGGAAATTTACAAAACACACCCAGTATATACGGTGTAACTACACTTTACATGCCTCGTTTTATAAATTTAAATTTAAATTTTACACGCTTCTTTTTGCAAAATAGTTACAAGAAGTACCCTTTGATGAAAAATTTACAAATATGCAATTATAAATAGTTGAACAGACAAAAATACCTTTAATCCAAATAACACATCACACCACACCATATATACCATCTTATTTAAGGTTTTGCATACTATTTTCTAATTATTGATTTTTCATCACATGTTATTTGTTACAAGGATGATTATTTGTGTATGAGATTTATAAAATTTTATCATCCTCTTTTTCTAAACTCTAACATGAAATGAATAAGAACTAATTTTAGTAAGCTAATAAAATATTGAAAAATTTAGAAAATTCTTCATTTAATTTACAATATTGTTAAAACAAATAAAAATTCTTATTTGCTATCTTCTAATTAATAATTTTTGTTCAATGACTAAAAATAAAAACAATCAATTAAAATCAGTTTCTTATTTATTTAAAGTTGGAAGTAATTTTGCAACCTAGAAAGTTGTTTACTGGAAAAACGATTTTGTAAGTTTGCAATGAGGAGACTCAAGTGAGAAAATAATGAACAAGAAAGAAAAAAACAATGAATTTATTGATATAAAATTTTGAAATTACAATATGAAAATTAAAATTACAAAATTGAAACTCAAAATTGAAATTGTAAAATTCTGAAAGCAAGAAAGCT
The DNA here is from genome assembly GCA_903798385.1 of Fraxinus cuspidata. Classification (NCBI taxonomy): domain Eukaryota; kingdom Viridiplantae; phylum Streptophyta; class Magnoliopsida; order Lamiales; family Oleaceae; genus Fraxinus; species Fraxinus cuspidata. The sequence goes on from CAIGRP010109970.1 coordinate 4,674, forward strand.
TTAAAAATTACAAGGACTTTTAAAAACTTTCTTGCAATAGAGTATCTTCCGCTCTATTACACTCGAGGAAAGCTTCCATCTTGAGTCTTCTTCTATAATTGAAAATTTTAATACTGACTTGAAACCAAATTAATTTTGGTTAAAAAGTTTTGAAAAGCAAACACTTTGAGATGACAACCATTTTTGACATTTAAACATCTTTCTTTTGAAAGTAATTGAGCATCTTTTGGCGTCGTTTAATAATGAAACCACCCTTTGCAGCAATTTTTGACAATTGAACAACTATTTTTCCATTTCTCCCGACTTTTTGAATTTTACTTTAGTAAAGTTACTAAAGTTCTTTGTCCATTTTTTATAATTGGGATAGATAGTAAAATAATCGATTTGGTGACACCACATCTTGCAAAGAGTATATTTTGATTTTTGAACCCTACATACTCTTAATTCATCAAAAAAAATTGGGTCCATATAATCATTTTGAAAGAGTGTTCTTTTGAGTTTCTTCTTCTTTAATTAATTCATCAATATTTTCTATACCAAAGCACATGTCTTCATTGCTCTATTAATAATATGATGAATCTGCTTGAGAAGAATTTTCTTTTGAGTTCTTTGAATCTGATTTCTTTGACGAAGATTCTGCAAAATCAGCTATTCTCTCTGAAACAGCTTGCAGTTCTTCTGGAGTTTTGCATTGGCGGTACATTGCCAATAATCTTGATGAATTAAGAGAATATATGGTTCAAAATGACTACATGGACCCATTTATCTTGATGAATTAAGAGAATATAGGGTTCAAAAATCAAAAGATACTTTTTTCAAGATGTGTATGTCACCAAAAGGAAACTAGATAAAAGTGCCGATTTTCTCATGGAAAAATCAAGATTATTGACAATGTTCAGCCATGCAAAACTCTAGAAGAACTGCAAGCTATTTCAGAAAGAAACTCAAAAGAACACTACTTCAAAATGACTATATGGACCCAGTTATCTTGATGAATTAAGAAAGTATAAGGTTCAAAATCAAAAGATACTCTTTTCAAGATGTGTATGTCACCAAATCGATTATTTTTACTCCCTATGCCAATTATAAAAAATGGACAAAGAACTTTAGTAACTTTACTAAAGTAAAATTCAAAAAGTCGAGAGAAATGAAAAATTGGTTGTTCAATTGTCAAAAATTGCTGCAAAAGGTGGTTTAATTTTTAAACGACACCAAATGATGTTTAATTACTTTCAAGAGAAAGATGCTCAAATGTCAAAAGTGGTTGTCATCTCAACAAGGTTGCTTTTCAAGACTCTTTAACCAAAATTAATTTGGTTTCAAGTTCTTACTCAAGATTTCAAGTATAAAAGAAAACTCAAGATGGAAGTTCTCATCAAGTGTAATAGAGCGGGAGATACTACACTTCAAGAAAGTTTTTAAACTTATCCTTGAAATTTTTAAAGCTTTTTTTCTTTAAGAATTTTACAATTTCAATTTCAGTTTTGAGTTTCAACTTTGTAATATCAATTTTCATATTGTAATTTCAAAATTTTATATCAATAAATTCATTATTTTCATCAACCTCTACTTCTCTTGTCCCTCTCCCCTAACCTGGGCATCCCTTTGGTATCAGAGGCATAAGAGAGTAATGTTAGAAAAGTGTCAAATTATTGTCTGCAAAGTGTCAAATGTTAGGTTGGTGTAAGGCATGAATGTCTACTGAAGAGTTGGTCCGTCGTGTTGCCGAAATAAGCATTTAGGTGGCCCCGTTGTAAGTTTTGCACTGCATCAATTTGCCTGTAGCATTCTGTTTTCAATAATAAGATTACTGTTTTCTTATTACTATTCAATTATGTCTTTTATGTCAAATTGGTTTAGCAGAGGAAGTGGTTCAAACAGTAGTGGTGATAACATTTCAAATTATTTTCAAAATAATGATGAAGAATTAGATCAAAATCATACATATGCATCTGCATCAAATGATTTTAATTCAAATGAACTTCAAATAGCTCAGATAGAGCAAAAACTTCAAAATTGGCCTATCCCTAAGATAGATAAACGTTTTATTTATGAGATAGGAAAATTTGATTTTACTCAAAATTATGTTATCAAAACTTTGGAGCAAACTATCCTTATCAAAAATCAAACTTTTTTATAAATCTTTTTTCAAAAGAAGCTATATAAGCTCACAAGAAGAAATTTAAATATCTTCATGTTGGACTTGTTCAAATAGTAGTCAAAACATTTGTTTAGACTTGGTCTTGACATTACAGTTCTTATAGCCTCAAGAGACGAGACTTTTAAGGTTTGAACATTCATTTCGTTCCATCCTCGAGTCTAATCTCGAGAGTGGTCTAGAATTTCAAATTGTCATCCAAACTTTTCAATTAGTATTCAAGATAGAGCTATTCTTAATGCTCTTAATCTTCAAATTCAAACAAAATTTTTGATGTTGATGATCGTTCAAAAGCTTTTGCTTTAATATATCAAATATATTATAAGCTTTTGAATATTCAACTCAATATTCGAGCTCTCAGATCTTCTCCAAGAGATGAAAGTCTTTTGGCTGAAGTTAATCCACTTCATTCAAACGTTATGATTCCCAAACGAATTTCATGTAATCTTCAAGCTAGAGGGCTAGAATGAGATTTTGAAAATGCTCATAACCCAATTCCTGCCCATGTAAGAAGAGTTCCTGATCGAATTATTTCATTTTCTGATGGAAATGTTAAAATTATTTTTGAAAAACCTTCTTCTTCAAGCACTTTTCAAAGATCTTATTCATCTATATTTGACAATAGATCTAAAAAAAAAAAATTCAATCTTCAAGGTTTTCAACATCTTTAAAAGAAGTTGATTTCAATCATAATATTCCAAAAATTCATTATCAAACTAATAAAGAAGTTGAATCAGATCACCCCGGTTCCCAACTTTATCTGATATGGCACCACCTTCAGAGAGGCTAGATTAGCAGTATAATGTTATTTCCTCTATTATTGATAGAAAAAATGGATTCATGACCGATAAAACCCTAAAGTCAAAAAATTTCAAAAAATAATTCAAAAAAGTTTATTCTCAATAAGAAATAATATCTTACTGGGAAGAATTTGAAACTTTTCTAGAAGATTTAAGTTTTTACGAGCGAACATATTTCAAATAATCAAAAGTTATTCAAAATACCAATTCATAAAATGAGAACTTTAGGAGACTTCAAAAAAAAAAAAAAAGAAGTAAAAATTGGTATGTAAAGTGTTTCATAATGTAATACAAATGGATTTGTTATTTTTTAATTATGGGTATTTTGGTCTATGTAACTTTTTTATGGCACATTTGTAATTTTTTAAGCAAAAGTTGGTTTTTGTTACTATTACGTAAAATGTAAAGCATAAATTTAGACAATATGGTATGTAAACTATAAATATACCCTATACAGGGTGTATTTTGTAGATTTTCCTTAATTTTAAAACTAGAAAAGCAAATTGCATTCACTTACACATTCCAGATTGAAGTAAGGAAAACGTCGTGTTAGCATCTCTAGGACAGTGCACCCAAGGCTCCATATATCTGCTGCATGCCTGTATCCCCGGCTCCTAACAACCTGCCCATAAATTGATAATAATCAATAAAAAGGTAAAAAAGAACACCTCCATCACAGAAATGTAGCATATAGTTATGTCCATAAAATCAATGTACGGACCAGACCATCAAGGAACATAAGGATGGCACAAGCGAAAGCCTTGTACAAGTTGATGGAACAATCAGAACAAGCTCAAAATACATAAAATCAGAATGGGTAGTTAGCACATAACGTCCCCACATTTCATTGTTATTGTGGAAAACTTCCAAACCTTTCATTTTTTTGGCATTTTCACCATTATTTCCACCTTTCATTGCGCAAAATGTCATTTTCATCCATTTTCTCAACTAAAATTTTTGAAATGACGAAAATACCCTTTCCTTTAAATAAAACAAAAGGAAAAAAGAAAAAAAACTAATTGCAATCATAGTCCCAATTTTTTTGAAAATTGCAAATGAGTCCCAAATAAATTATTAAAAGGGTAATTAGTAAATAATGTCCATATCTTTCACCTTTATTTGTGAAATACATCCATACCTTTCCTTTTTTTTTACATTTTCACCCTTAATTACACATTTAATTGTGCAAACCATCATTTCCATCAATTTTCATCAAATTTCTCAATAAAGTACTCTGAAGTAATGAATATACCCTCATATTTAAATAAAAAAAATATATTTTTCTTTAATAATTTATTGGGACTCGTTTGCGCTTTTTATTTTTAAATTTTTTTAAAAATTATAAAAAAAATTTTAAATAAATTTAATTGGACTCGTTTGCACTTTTTTATAAAAAAAATAATTTTTTAAACAATTTATTGAGAACTCGTTTGTACTTTTTTTAAAAAATGGGACTGGTTGCAATTAATTCTTTAGCTTTTTATTTAAATAGAAGGGTAAATTCGTCATTTCACTATTTTTATTGAAAAATTGGATGTAAATGGATAGAAATGATGGTTTGCGCTATCAAATGTATAATTAAGAGAGAAAATGCCAAAAAATAAAAGATATGGACTTTTTTGCAATAATAGTGAAATGTAGGGACATTATGCGCTAATTAACCTTTTAATAATTTATTTGGAACTTATTTGCGCTTTTCAAAAAAGTTGGAATTATGTTTGCAATTAGTTTTTCTTTTTCTTTTTGTTTTATTTAAAGGGGAGGGTATTTTTCGTCATTTCACATTTTTTTAATTGAGAAAATGGATAAAAATGACACTTTGCGCAATGAAAGGTGAAAATAAGGGTGAAAATGCCAAAAAATAAAAGGTAATGACGTTTTCCACAATAACAGTGAAAGGTGGGGATGTTATGTGCTAATTACCCAATCAGAAACCTTGTATTTAACTCGTCGTGCAACTTAAATGTGGAAAAAGAGAGTCGAGGCAAAACCTCAGGGGCCATCCAGAACGCAGTTCCCTTGCAAGATTTCACATCATTTAATTTTGTAGCCTGAAAAACACATTTAACCACAAATGATTAGAAACAATAACAGTATCAATTGATTTAAACTATCTCCAAAACTACGGAAGACAAAAAGGCATTGTAACCAGAAAAAGAGAGGGGAGATGAGCAGGTTGGACCTTTGCAAGGCCGAAATCTGCAAGTTTGACTGATCCATTTGCATCCACCAATATATTTGCGCACTTGATATCTCTGTGAGAGGTGAGGAAAGATTACGAGACGTTAGCATTATCAAGTTTTCTAAACTTAAAAAATGGTTAATTCATTTCCATATCAACTCATTCAACATTGAGGAAAGTAAAGTTTCGGAACTCCATAAATCGTTTATTGGGAGTTAGAATAGATCATAAAAAACCAGAAAAAAAAAAAAAGATTACATAGGGTTGTTTAATCACCTGTGGACCACATCTTTGTCATGCAGATATTTCAAACCATGTAAAATCTGTCTGGTATAAAAGGAGACCTGGGAATCTTGAAGGTTATACGTCTGGTAAAGGCTCAAAAGGGAGCCTTTAGTAACAAGCTCGAGAAAGATATAAAGATTTGATTCATCCTGCAAAAGAAGGTAAAGAATTGCTTGCATTTCAATGTAATTTCTGCAAGATACAAATTATACAAGAGTTTGCAAGGACGATACTCAGATTCTAACACGTAAACAAGAAATTGGAGAATAGACTAAGAGAGGGTTAATATTAGTGTAAAATTCTTCATGGCAAACTACAGCAAAAAATGCCATAAAGTTTAGTATATTTAGTATTTAATGATCATTCAAATATACTGCAATATTGACATGCCAATTGCAAGATTCAGAAAGGAAAGAATCTCAAGATGGCATTTGACATTGAAAAATGCAAAATCAGGGGAGAATTTCAGCAAATGAAAGAACAGCAATCAACACCAAAGAAAGCAAGAGGAAAATAAAAAAACAAAAAAACAGCCAAGAATAAATACCTTTGTAGCACCATAATACTGGACTATATTTTCATGTTTAAACTGACTGAGAAGATCAATTTCCTGAACAAATCAGATGAAATTTAATAAAAAAACACATGAACAAATCAAATGAAATTAGAAAAGAAACAACAAAAGTGTTAAAAATGAGGTCAAGAATATTGATTCGAGACAGTTACAGAGCCTTGAAGGCAGAAATCTTAAAAGTGCACATGATAGCAACAGAGCTATGAACCAAAAAACCTCTGCTTGACCTGCTCAAGTTGGATGATACTTTGCTTTCCCTCCTCCCCTTGATCAAGCAAAGAAACTTCCTTGACAGCAAAAAAGAATCCACCGCTGAAACAAAGAAAATTTATGATAGGGTTAGCAAATCATAACACACATAAAATGTGTTTCAGATCCTCCATATCGTGTAAACTAAAAACGACATCCACAATATTGCACTACACATAATTATGATAAATTAACATTTCTTGTTACGGGTTTTTCCAAGTCATCTCCAACGATGGCGGACAAACTGAATACGACCGCCATGTAGCGACGAATTAATTTCGCCCTCCGCCACGTATCGGACGAACTGATTTCGCCTCCGCCACATGTCAGACAAACTGATTTCGTCTCGCCATGCGGTGGACATTTCTTCCGCCAGCTCGGCGGATGCTAAGGCCCGCACTCCGCATCACTTTGTCACAACTGAAACTAAGTCCGAAGTGATGACATCCAAAACACGATTATCACTTATACCACAACCGCTACACTTCAACCCTATGTACTAGATCTTTTATGGAAAGATTTCAAGAACCAAATCCTTATGACTAATGGATGGGACGTATGGCAAATTCCAAAATGTCAAGTCACGCCTTACAGTGTCGAGGATTAAATGAACCGCCTACCTATGGATTGACACCTACGATAGGATAGTCCGCCCTAGATTCAAGACCACGTATTTCACACCCAATGGTTCTTCTCTTATTCCCTGTCACTATAAATACCCACACTTACAATTCTACCCACACTTGCATTGTAGGAAGGAGACACTTTTACATTATCCGTCCACAAACGTCACCATTAAAACAAAAACCATGTTCCGATGACCACTACCAACGAACGTCCCAATTCTGATCTATCAACTCACTAATTTGATCGTTGGAGTACTCACGACCACTTCTACCCCCACCGAAAAAGGTCACGAACGACTAACGGTGTGTTACTACGTGCAGGAAGGAGGTCACGTGGAAGTATTCTGTCGGCCACGTGTTTGGGTCATTTTTCGGGGTCAACATTTCCTTTTCTATATTTGAACTCTTATATACGTACATGACAACATGTTGATGGACTGGCAATATAATAACTTGGGGAAAGAATGAAGTGGCGAAGGGAAAACAAAATACCAGGCGGTTAAGTAAAACAAGTGGCGGAAAAATCTCAGAGAGAGACTAGAATTGAATTCTTCACATATGAAAGATTTGGCAAAGAAATCTTGAGCAAGAACGTTCACCTCCTCATACTTCCTTCCTCACTTACAGGCTCACACATACATAGAGACTTATACAGAAAAATCTATTTACACTACACATCCCGAATGCCAACATTACCATGCCTCTATGCTCAGTGATATAGTCACAAGTTTTCTTAGAGCTGTAATCAACATCATCAAACGATATTGTAATATTTTTAGTTATACCAAACAACACGGTTATAACCCCATGTCCTATAAACTCGGTCAAAAGGGGTAAAAAAAAAAAGCATTTGAAGGTATAATACTATTGTCACCAGAAAGATCTTAATGGAATGTATTAAATTAATGAATGAAAGAAAGTTATTACCGTAGATCATGTAAACCTAAGTATACATGAAGCCCAGCAACACATTATACGAAGTTACAAACTTCTCGAATTAGCAGAAAATTTTATTGAAGTCATCAAGATGTTAAGAAATTAGAAGTTCAAACTAATTATTAAATAAAAACGTCTTTTTTAAGATTTGACCCTCTGACCACATGGGCAAGGTGGGTTCAACTAAAAGCAATGGAATTTCTTAATTTTTATTGAAAGAACTTTAGATTTCCATCGGTGAGATCGCTTCAACCCATAGCCATGAGTGGCTCTACCACTCTACCAGTGTTCTTATGCAGAATGCATTGAATACATTCTCCCGGTCCCAAGCCATGATGTCAAACATTCCGTGATTTCATTCTTTCAACTATTAATAATAGTGTTATGGATACCAGAAGGAGCATCACTCGAGTCCAGGATATTTAAGCATAAAAGCATTTCACTGGGAATTATGCGTGTATAGTGTCATGTTAAGCCACTTTGCAGAAGCTCACTAATAATAGGTTTTGGCCAGTAAAAAGCGATGTATGGTATCTTTAGTTAATATGGATCTAAGATGTAGGGATAGAGAGAATTTCAAATTTTGAATCTATTGAGTGAAGGAGAAGAATAGAAATTTCCGGACAGCTAGGAAAAGCTTTGAGGCCCTGTAACCCTCTATGTCTCATTTAGCAAGACACATTCAGCATATAGGATTTAAAAAGTGCTCCTATTGCATCAAAGGTTCTAGAAAGGGTAGGAATTTTTAGTCCAGCTCCTCCCAAACACAACAACATCCATCCAACAACACTTTGAATGATCTATGGAACGCTTCGAAATATATATTTAGAAAAACTTTAATCAGAAGAAACCATGGTTGCTTTCATGACAAGTCAATTGTAAAGTCAGAGCATCAATACTGCAACTAGTTTTGTATCGGCAACTTATCTCTGGTGACCTATATGCATAGTTCCTAAATAAAATACTAGCGATATCTCTACTCTAATCTAAATCGTTCTCCCTCCTTTTATTTCATTTTCCCTTAAAAGTTTTGAAATGGTTTCTAAACCAAAAGCCAGTCATTTCTAATAGCATGGACACGTGCATATGCACTAGTCACTAATTTTTCAATCAAGCTCTTGACCTTTACCACTTATGAAAAAATTGATTATAAAAATAAATAAAGAAAGTGTACTAACAAAAAAATCTACACATGTACTATCAGCACAAGTACTTTTCTAGATGCAATCAAAACTTGTAACAGCTAAAATGAAATGAAAACCCTTAGTAAGGTGATCCCTTCCACAGACAATTTCAGGAAATAATTTATACTGCAACCAAAAGGCATGGGTGAAATAGAAAAGTGATTTATAACAAAAATTATGATTATATCTGCCAAAAATAGCACTTACTCAGCAATTCCTTCATACACAGATCCAAATGATCCACGACCCAAGAGCTCACCCTTCTGCCAATCCATAATAATGCATCTAAATCTCCCGTTGGGTGAAATATTAGATGTGGGCTCCATCGTAGTACTTGAAGAATCATCATCGTTCAAAGTTGTAAAGGAAGGCGACACTGATAGCATGCCATTCTCCCTTCTCATAACTATCCTTCTCATATTATCCTCCTCTCTATCTTCCTCTTGCTCCTCATTCCTCCCACCCCTCTGCTCTTCTTTACCTTCCTCCAAACTAACCAAGAACTCAGAAACTCTTTCACCTTCCAAGGGCAACTCCCGAGTTAGGCATTTGTTTTCTATCACCAGCAATGACATTGCAGGCACTGGCGACAGAACTGGTGGCCGCACACCCTTAATACCATTTCCACGAAATCCATTCAATACACTACTTACATTTTCACTCGATATTTCATCACCTACCATTGCACTATCTCCTAACCTCGTTGCTAATTCTTCGACACCACCTCTGACTCGAGAGTTGCCACTAAAACTCTCATTTTTCTTACTAATAACTGCGTCACTTATCCTACTACCAACATCGTCAGTAATTCCATCATCAATATTACTAGTGTCAACTTCAATTTTCCGATTAAATATAAGAGGAGCAGAAGAGGATCGGACCTTCCTGCTCTCATATTCCGCTGGAGATATCCCCAAATCATCTATTCCAGAAACCCCCAACGCATTGCAGACAATTTCAATTTCACCGTCAATCCCGTTGATGCGAAAACTCTTCTTGTCACTGTACAATTCAAGCGACCGAGTACGCAGCGAAGAGTCCTCCGATGAGCAGTACGATGAAGTCGATGGTGAGGGCGTAGAGGGACATAACTCATAATTGATGTTTTTATTGGCGTTCCGGCGCTCGAGTCTAGGCGGCGGCTTCTGCTTGGCGGCTGCTTTGCGGCGGCTTCCTCCGGAACTGGAGCTGGAATCCATGCTGGTTTTACTTCTCACTGAGCTATGAATTAAAAATTTCTGTATTTGAAGAATTATGATAGGAATCTAAATCCATGAATTGAAAGAAAAAAAAACCTTAATTTCAAAATTTATGAAATTTCCTTTTTTGGGGGGACTTCTATAAGATGAATATGATATTCAGATATTAGTGGAGGGAGAGGGGGATTGTGTATTTATAGGCGGAGAAGTTGGGCAGAGAAGGCGGAGTATAGTAATAGGAGGCGTCGGTCCGTCGGAGAGACGAACAGAGAAAATGGAGAGCCAGGTTGAAGTCACCACTTGGATTGGATATTTTACCGCATCCCTTCTCCCACGGTTTCTCCACGTATATAGCATTTGTTTGAAATTGATTTTTTTTTTTTTTTTAATCATTTTTTACTCGTAGCGGATAAAATCTCCAAATCAAATCAGAATTGAACAAAATCGAACAATTCGATTCAATTCTACAAAAAATAATAATGATTTTGATCCTCAGAATCTAGAATCATATCCAAGAATCGAAATCAATTTTTATTATTTTTATATGTATTTTGTTGTTAAAAAATAGTGAATCACAAAAAAATAAAAAATAAATCTTGAATTTTCGTGAATGAATTTTATTAAACAATATTTCATTTGATGATTGATAAAACTTACTGAATGTTTGATATTCATTTTTTTATTTAGGTATATATTACTAACTTGTAGATATGGTAATATATTTTAATTTGCATTTATCATTTTGAAAATGAAATCAGAATCGGATTGGTCGATTTCGATTTAGATCCATATTTTTAAAAAAAAAATCATTGATTCATGGTTTGATTCAATTCTTTTGGAATCAAAACCAAATGAAATCATGTTCATCTCTACTACTAATTCTTTTAAAACTTACTTTTTCAATTTTTCATAATTTGAGTGATTAATTAATTGAAGTGTTATAAATAGCCTGTTTGAGCCCCATTTTCGACTAAGGATGAATTATGTAATAGTAGATTGATAGAGAATGTGTAGCTAAAAAATAAATGAAAGTTTTGGGTTTGCGTGTAATATTACTAGTGTTTGGCCCACATTTTGTGTAAATTATAAATTTTAAAATATCGGTTAATAGGAAAATGTATAGATAAAAATAATGAAAAGTTTTAAATTTGTGTGTAATATTATTTCATTTGAAAAATGTGTGGTTAAAATTAAGAAATATAAAAATTAAAAAGAGAAATTAATGGATGCCAAAAACTAGCATTATTTTATTGAATAATGTGTGATGAAAAATAAAAGAAAGAGAAATATATTTTTGAAATAATGTGGATCAAACAAGGAGTAAGACTAGCTTTTGACCTATTTTTTCGGTTGATATTGCATATGTTTGAGCTTCAATTTTTTTAACTCATTTTCAGATATATATATTCTCCTATAAAATAATTTTATACGTACATTTTAAAAAATCGATTTTTTAACTACACCTTACAAAATATCACTATTTGAAAATTTATTTTCCCCAAAAAAATGAGGCTCAAATAGGGCACAATGATTTTATTTATGTTATATAACTTTAATTTAATTAATTAGACAATATTAAAAGTTAAAACCTGAACAAAACTAAAAGGGTTATTTTTTAATAAAATAAGTAATAGCAATTGATGACAATTTTAATTGGATTAAAAGACTAAATAATTACAAGAATTTTATTTATTTATTTTTATTTTCATTAATATTGACGTCATGAATCCATCAAGCCGTGAGTGGGAACTACGCACCGCTTTTGCAGAGGTTGACCAATCGTTCTTTTGGCCACTATTTAACCCCAATCATAACACGAACAACTTACTACTAATGTACAACATTATAATACCAATGTTTCGTCGAGCTCGAGCACAAGACCCGAGGAGTTAGTTTCCGGTTTGCGGTCAACGCCTAATGTAGAGCTCGGGCATATCTCCTCAGGAATGCCTGTTCTCTGTCACGAGGTCTTCTCCGAGATAACAACTAAAACTCATACCTTGAAGCCCTCGATTTATTAGAACTCTCCCTCGTGTCAAAGCATATCCAAACCTAAGACAGAGAGTCATGCTATCAATATGTTACCTCATCTTGAAAGGATTCCACTATCAGAGTCCCATCATTATCCAAACACATGGATGATACAAAATCAATTAAGTTGCGACTTCCAATCATGTTAGAACTCTTAAGGATTTCAGCATTATAATCCTACTATGAATACACTACATATCCCTATAAATATATCATTCAAATTCACTATCAAGGTACGTTTTACATAATTTTCTGCATATATCTTTTCTCAAATTCTCTTTCTGACTTAAGCATCGGATGTGCGACGAGGACATACCTCGATGTCTTTGCTTCAGGTACCGAAAGATCTCATTTGTGCTCATTCTCAGTTGTCAAACTAAAAAATCAACAGGTACGATATTTGGTAGCATCATTGCCGCCGTTTGTGGAAAACGCTACCAAAAGCGATGATCAACACACGTTCAGGTCTTCCTTCAGCGAGCTCATCCACACCAGACCCACCACCTATTGCGGAGACCCAAGCTCATCAAGAAGAATCATCTGCAGTGCCAACAGCCCAATCGCATGTGATCAATCTGGGTACCTTCGAAAAACTTCGTCAAAAAGTTACAGCGTTAATTCAATTACTAAGCCAAAGGAATGCTCATCCGGTGCAGGAGCCTCCATCGACACCGACAAAAGAATGACCAGGAGGTTTCATGACCGATACCCGAGCTCGGGATGCTCGTATAGTTCATGATAATGGTGGATCCGGTGCCTCGGGCATACACACATCGGCATCGGCCTCGAGATTGGTCACCATGGACTCAAGTGAACTAGCCAAGATCATACAGGATGGAATCACTGGTGGATTGCAAAAGAACACCCAAAGGAGACAGGATTTACCCCTAACACCCCTTTCACACCGGAAGTGCTCTCCTATCTGCTCCCAAACAGGTTTATACTCCCCCGCATGAAGGAGTATGATGGAACAACTGATCCTATCAACCATCTCAACGTGTATACTGACGACGTGAACTTACAGGTGGCACCGAATCCCGTGATGTGTAAAGCTTTTCCACAAACTTTGACCAACGTTGCCAGAGATTGGTTCCCTACCCTAGAGCCCAATTCCATTGCCTCATTCTCTGACCTGGATGACAAGTTTTCCTCCTTCTTCGCCAGTAGCAAACACATCAAGAAAACAGCTGCATCCCTCATGCAGCTCAGGCAAGGACCGAATGAATCACTGAGTAACTTTATGACGAAGTGTAATAAGGAAAGACTTCAAATACCCAACCTTCACATAACAGCAACAACATCTGCCCTCACGTATGCTATAAGATACGAAGCTTTCAGGATGTCGCTCTCAAAAAACTCGTGGAAGTCCATGACAGAGCTACTTACTTGAGCAGAAAAATATATTAATATGGAAGAAACTTTGAATCCGAGGAAGAATCTCCACCCGACCTCTGAGAAACCCAAACACAAAAGACAACACGATCTTAATCCTCGCCCGGANAATATGGAAGAAACTTTGAATCCGAGGAAGAATCTCCACCCGACCTCTGAGAAACCCAAACACAAAAGACAACACGATCTTAATCCTCGCCCGGAGGCTAACAGGAGCAAGCAGAGGCAAGAGACGTAGCCGACATCATTAACTCATCTGAACATTTCCAGTTCTAATATTCTGATGGAGATCAAGGATATGAATGAGCTTAAATGGCCTTCAAGGATGCAATCACTCCCAATACTCAAGACATGTGCAAATATTATGATTATCATCGGGATCATGGACATACAATGGAGAACTGCAAAGCCCTCCAGCGTAAGTTGAGGCTCTGATAAAAAAGGAGATTTCTAAGTTCATATGTTAGTTATAACAAGCATTCGAGGAACGATCGAGACAAAGGGAAAGGTCCAGAAGGAAGAGGGAATGGCAAGCTTACGGCAGGAACCATTAACATTATTGTTAGGAGAATAGCTTTAGGAGGAGACTCGAACAATGGGCGTAAGTAGTATGCCAGGCAGTATAACCCGAGCTTGAGGACGATCGGCCTGGTGACATGGAAGAGATCACATTCGGGTCATAAGATTTGGAAGGCTTGTCACATCCACACGATGATGCATTTGTCATATCAGTGATCATAGCCAATTTTGAGGTAAAGAGGATATTGGTTGATAATGGGAGCGTGGCCAACATACTATCTCATGAGGCATACTCCAAGATGGAGATTTCTACCGATCAAGGTCGTTGAAACACCACTTCAAGGATTTGGAGGTGGCACGATCATTCCAGAGGGAGTCGTTAATCTTCTACTTACATTGGGGTCGAATCCAAAGCAGGTAGCCGAAATCACATCGTTCCAGGTATTCCATGCTTCAATGGCTTACAATACTATTCTGGGAAGGCCATTACTTAACAAGATCAGAGCTATTGTTTCTACTTTCCACATTGCTATGAAGTTCCCTACTAGTAATGGTATAGAAGTAGTACATGGAGACCAGTCGCTACTAGACAGTGCTACATTACCTATGTTGATAAGCTCTAATGTCATGCAAATCTCATCATCCGAACCCGAACCTGAGCCTGACCTTAGAGATAGACTTGCTCCAGTGGAAGAATTGGTTGAAGTCAAGCTCGAGGCTGGTAAAAAGGTGACGATTGGTTGGGATCTTGATGCCACCCTCATGCCCATGCTCATAAGTAGTTTATCTCGTAATATTGATGTGTTTGCATGTGATGTAGAAGACATGCCTAGGATAGACATAAGGGTTGCGGTCCACAAACTCAATATCAATCCAAGAGCAAAGCCGATCAAGCAAAGAAAGAGACAGTTCACACCATTGCGCCGCGAGGTCATACGAGGGGTGATTGATAAGTTAATCAATGCCCGATTTATTCGGGAAGTTCAGTACTTGACTATCTCGCCAATATTGTCCTCGTCAAAAAGGCAAACGGCAAGTGGAGAGTGTGAATCTACTTCACAAATCTTAACAAGGAATGCCCAAATAACAATTATGCCCTATCTCGGATCGACACCTCGTGGACAACACGTCGAGCCACAAATTGTATAGCTTCCTTGATGCATTTTCTAGGTATCACTGGATCCTTATGGCCAAGGAGGATCAGGAAAAGACATCATTTATGCATGACTTGGCCATATATTGTTATAAGGTTATGCCATTTGGGTTGAAAAATGTAAAAGCAACTTATCAGAGACTTGTTAACAAAATCTTTGCTAAGATGATTAGGAAAAATATCGAGGCTTATGTGGATGACATGGTAGTCAAGAGAAAACAAGCGGAGCAACATATTGTTGATCTTGAGGAAGTATTTCCACCATTCGGGAATATGACATGAAATTAAATCCAACAAAGTGTGTCTTTGGAGTAGCATCAGGCAAATTTTTGGGTTTCATGATCACGCACAGGAGAATTGAAGTCAATCCGGACAAAATACATGCACTGACATCCATTGAGTCCCCTAGGAACAAGAAAGAGGTTCAAAAACCTACTGGTCGGATCGCTGCCATGAATAGGTTCATGTCTCATGCAGCAGATAGATGCTTCCCATTTTTCAAGGCTCTCAGGGAAAATCATAACTTTGAATAGAACGAGGATTAAGAGAAGGCATTCTAGGAACTCAAGCAAACATTGACAACTCCACCAGTTCTTACGAGGCCAAAACCTGGAGATACTCTATTTTTATAATTGGCACTTTCTCAAAATGCGGTGAGTGGTGTATTAGTGAAAGAGGTCAACAAAGCTCAACAGCCAATCTACTACGTGAGCAAGGTATTACTTAATTCGGAGACTAGGTATACATTGGCCGAACATCTAGCTCTTGCCATGGTGGTGGCAGCACGTAAGTTGCAACAATACTTTCAATCTCATCCAATTATTGTACTCACGAATCAACCACTCAAGCTTATACTCCAGACGCTCGACATGTTTGGGAGGCTATTGAAGTGGGCTATTGAACTTGGTGAATTTGACATTGAATTCATACCCCGACCCTCGATTAAAGCACAGGTCTTGGCTGACTTCATAGCAGAACTCACCACAAGGCCTCGGGGGCCAGCAGATAACCCGACCAATGGTGTCGTTGATGCATGTGAGATATTTGTGGATGGAGCATCAAACTCCTTAGGCTCGAGTGTAGGAGTCATACTCATCAGCCCAGACAAACGTACGGAAGTACAATGTGCACTCTGCTTTGAATTTGACGGTATAAACAATGAAGCAGTTATAATTGCGCAAGAGCTTATCATTAATCTTGAGCTTGAACACATAAAATTTTTCAGTGATTCGCAACTAGTGGTCGGCTAAATTGAGGGGACGTTTGAAAGAAAAGATGAGAAGATAAGTCTATACTGCCTGAGAGTTCACGATCTTCAAAGATGATTCAAAAGTTGTGAAATTATAAAGATTTCCTGAATCGAAAACTGTAAGGCGGATGCCTTGTCCAGGCTCGTCTTCAAGATGGTCTTGACAGAACAGTTCACGCCAAATTTGTAACAAAGCCAATGTCAAGCACCCTCCATCATGTATATTGAGCATGAGTCGTGTTGGGTTGACCCAATAGTTGATTTTATAACTAACGGGAGTTTGCCTGATGACCCGCGGTTGGCAAGAAGTAGGGGTGGACAAAATGTCCAGACCAAAAAAAACCAGAACCGAACCAAACTAAGCGATTTGATTCGGTTCTACAAAAAAAATTAATAGTTTAGGTTCTTCAAACAAAAAACCATATGGTTATAGTTTTGGTTCGGTTTTAATTCTAGAACCAAGAACTAAACCGATAACCAAAATTAATATATAATTTTATTTTTTGTATGAATTTTATTTTATGTTGATTGAAGTCAGCCCAATAGCCATTATTTTGGTACAGCCCATAAAACGTGTTTAGCCAATTAATTTTCTTATTATTCAATATTTGTTTATTTTTTTGGAATTTAATACAATACGACTTATGATATCATGATGGGTCAATCTCACATTTATTCAATATAAAGCTTTTGTTTCTACTTTTATTTATTTATCTATTTTTACTTGTATAACTGTCGTTAAATGCTAATTGAAATTTGTCTTCTTTATTTGGTAAGGGCTAAGTTGCTAGGCTTGGTCATTTTGCCACCACCCCTGCCTATTAATTTCGTGGTTTAACTTTATATTTCAATTTCATTTTTCATTTTTCTCATGTAGGTCTAACAGTTTCATGTAAAGGAATTGATTGGACACATGATGAAAATGGAACTCGATATTATTAACTTCTCGCAATGACTTATTCGTTTATATTTTGTTTGTTAGTTTGGACTTTTATGATCTTGATTATTGATAATTTGAATTTGCTAAATGTTTGATGCTTATATTTTTTATATAAGTATATATTAGTAACTAATGGATATGATGCAAATCCGAAAATTTTAGTAATAGTACTAGAACCAGACCAAATCAAAGGTTCGATTCGGTTCTGCATCTTAAAAAAAAAAACCATTTGGTTCCATTATCAAAAAAATCATTGATTCACGGTTCGATTCGGTTCTTTTGAAACCAGAACCAAATGGAACCACGTCCACCCCTAGCAAGAAGCATTCGAGCTCGGGCACCAAGGTATTGAATGAGTAGGGAAGTTTTATTTTATCGAAGTTTCACTCTTCCATACCTTCGGTGCCTCAAACCTTCAGAAGCTACCCAAGCCTTAGCAGAAGTCCACGAAGGTGTGTGTGAGATCATCAAGGAGCTTGGGGATCTAGCTTTTAAACTTGTAAGATATGGATATTACTGGCCTACCATGAAGATAGATGCTGTGAACTATGTTAAGAGATGTGATAAGTGTCAGAGGTTCAGCAATGCCATCCATTCTCTGGTTGAGGACCTTACCCTTATTCGTTGCACAGCCCATTCGAACAATGAGACGTAGACATCCTCGGTCCTTTTCCACTCGCATGAGGACAACTAAAGTTCGTTGCAGTAGCTATAGAATATTTTACTAAATGGGTCGAGGTCGAGCCCTTGGCTACAATTTCAAAACCCAAGCTGAGGTATTTTGTTTAGAAGGCCATCGTTTGCAGGTTCAAAATACCCAAGGTCCTCATAACCGACAACGGGAGGTAATTTGACAACCCACAGTTCAGAAACTTTTGCACCAACTTGGGAATTGACCACCGTCTAACATCGGTTGTGCATCCTCAAAGCAACGGCCTAGCTCAAGTTACAAATCGGATTATATTGCAAGACTTTAGGACGAGGCTCGGGGAAGCTAGGGAAGCATGGTCCGAAGAGCTTTCTTCTATACTCTGGACATATAGAACTTCCAACAAAACCACAACAGTATAAACCCCTTTCATGTTGGCATTTGGTGTAGAAGCTACCCTTCCAATTGAGACCAGATTGCCAAACCTCAGAAGGCTTGATCCCGGATCTGAAGAACACACGATAGAGAACCTTGACCTTCTTGAAGTGGTAAGAGAACAAGCCTCCATAAGAGTTGTATCTTACCAGAACAGAACAACTAATCACTTCAACAATAGGGTAAGATTTAGGAAGTTCAAGGTTGGAGATCTCGAGTTGAGGAGAGCTGAAGCAGCAGGTCATGCCCCGGGCAAGCTAGGAGCCATTTCGGAAGGGCCTTTTGAAGTCATAAGACAAGTCCGCAAAGGAGGATACAGCGTAAGAGACACCTTGAGAAGACCACTCCCGAATCCTTATAATGCTGATAATTTGAAGATTTATTACAAATAGCTTAGTTCACTTAGTGATTTTTTTTCCTTTTTGCTTTTAATTTTTCAGTTTGTCGGGCTTGCATGTCTCGCGTCTTTTTTCTTTTTAAGTAGTCGGGCCTGCGTGTCCAATTCCAGTATTTGGGAAAGACAGTTTGCTAGAATATAAGAATCGAGATTTCATCCCAAATAAAATGTTCTTAACTTCAAACGCATTCAAAGTCTTGCCCCGAGCAAGTACCTCAAAGCCCTGCCTCGTGTAAGCACCTTAAGCCTTGCCCCGCGCAAGCACTTTCAAGTCTTGTCCCGATCAAGCACCTCAAAGCCTTGTCCCATGCAAGCATCCTCAAAGCCTTGCCCCAACCAAACACCTCAGAACCTTGTCTCGTACAAGCACCTTCAAGATTTGCCCCGCGCAATCACCTGAAAGCCTTACCCCGAGCAAGCACCTCAAAACCTTGTCATTGGTATTTAACTACAAAATAGCTTGGTTCAAATTCCCCGAGCACTATACCACAAAAACTCGAGCCTGTAATTTGACTATATCAAAACTTTGATTGTTGAGTTTTAACCTCATCGGGGTTAAGAGCCTAATACTCCTCGAGTTCATAACTTGATACTTTGAATGTTCGAGTTTAATATCCTCGGGTTAAGAGCTCGATACTCCTCGAGTTCATAATATTCAACTTTGATCGTTCGAGTTTTAAACTCCTCTTTGGTCAGTCAAGTTTCAGAATCCTCGAGCTCGAGTGCTTAATTGTCCTCGAGATACTAACTTATGTTATCATTATTTGATTATTTGAGTTTCACACTCCTCAAACTTGAGCTCTTGATTGTCCTCCAGTTCCAAAATATCATTATTTGATTAATTGAGATTGTCCTCGAGTATTTATTAAATCATCATTTGATTATTTGAGTTTCGGAATCCTCGAGCTCGAGTGCTTAATTGTCCTCGAGTTCTTCACTAACATCATTGATTAATTGTTCGAGTTGCACAATCCTCGAGTTCCTAACTTATGATAACGTAATACAGTTTTGAAAAATGGCTCGAGCACAAATATTACTGGCAGAACATTAAAAATCAAAATTATAAAGCAATACCAAATGTGATAGAGCATTGTACTTAAAAGACATCACAAAACAAAATATTCAGGAGAAGCCCAACTCGGCCAATATACTTAAATGTTCAAAAACCCAAAATTATGATCGGGCAGGGAATGGCCCTAATCTAGGTCGTCGCCCTGAGGCATGTCAACAGCATCTTCTTTACCGATGTCAACGTCGTCCTTGATCAGGGCCTCCTTAGAAGCTGACAACTCAAGTGTGTCTATGACTTCGGGCCTGGGCTGCAAATGCTCGGGATCAACATCAGGAAGCTTTGCCCTCAGATACGCTCGAGCTTGCTTGAACGCATATTTGTAGGAGCCCAGTGCGTAGTCTCCCTTGATTGCAGCAAACTCCTCAGACTTCTTGAAGTCCTCGACCATTTCAACTCGAGCGTCAGCTAACTTGGATTCAAATTATTTTATCTTCTGCTCGAGTTTGAGCTTTGCCTCTTCGACTTCACTCTTAAAAAAATTTGGGACTGTGGTTATAATTAATTATTTAGCTTTTTTATTTAAATATGAGGGTATATTCGTCATTTCACAACTTTTTATTGAGAAATTGGATGAAAATGATGGTTTGCGCAATCAATTGTGTAATTAAGGGTGAATATGTCAAAAAAATAAAAGGCATGGACTTTTTGCAATAATAGTGAAAGGTGTGGACATTATGTACTAATTACCATTTTAATAATTTATTTGGTACTCATTGCGCATTTAAAAAAATTGGGACTATGGTTGCAATTAATTTTTTTCTTTTTTCCTTTTGCTTTATTTAAAGTGGAGGGTATATTCGTTATTTCACAATTTTTTAATTGAGAAAATGAATGAAAATGACATTTTTGCACAATGAAATGTAGAATAATGGTGAAAATGTCAAAAAATGAAAAGTATGGATATTTTCCACGATAACAGTGAAAAACGGGGACGTTATGTGCTAATTATCCTTGTTTAATTAATCTCTATTTTAAGACATATTTTTCCTCAAAATCTCTTTTTAATCAAACCAATGTGTCATTAAAAAATATTTTTTTTTGTATTTACGTGTCATTTTATAGAATATTGTATGGATGAAAATGAATTTTTTTAATAAAAAAATATATTTTTTGGAAAAAATTGAGCCTTGACAGGGACTTATTTCATTCTTTAAAATTCATTTTTTTCTAATAATATAGTTTCTCAAGTAAAATAATTTTACAATTAAATCAAATTTTTTCATACTTTTTAACCACATTTAAAAAAAATATATATTTTTCACAAATAATCTAGGGGAAGTAAGACGAATATCCTGATGTACAAAGATGTTATGAAATATCGTATTAATCAATCTAAAGCCGTATTAATTATGTTCAATGTTGATGGGGCTACTCAACCACCAACCCCCAACCTCCTCATACGCATTGAATTAAAACTCATTTTATGCATTTGTTATTATTTTGGTGGTGGGCTCTCACACAAACTTTCACACACATTATTGTGTAATATTTTCACAATTTAAACAATAACCTAATAACATTAGCATTCACATTTATCTTTCGCAATAATTAATTTCTTCACTAGGTTGAATTGTAGACTAAACATAACTAATCATAATAATTTAAAGTCAGACAAAAGTATGTTACACTGATATTTACTTCGTACCTATTACATAATTAACAATTATTAAATATAACATGACTAATCAATCTACATAAAAATGATTAATCAATATGCATATGGGGAAGGATCGGGGTCGGATTCTAGACGTAACTTTTCAAATTAAAAAATGCCACATTTTAATTTATAAGTGACACAATATATTGCTTTAATTATTTCTCGAAAAACCTTAATTTACATTCAACACAAACAAAAAATAAAAGTAACATCTAAATATTAGTTTAAGAAATTGTTTTTAAGCAAATTAAAAATTTAGCCAAATATGGTATATTGTTTCTATTACAAATTGATTGCGCGTGACCTTTTAATTTAAACCAACGTTGTTGAGAGATTATTAAATCTCAATCATATATATATATATATATATATATATATATATATCCCTCCTTCTCTTAAAAGGGTGAATGTGAGATTCATTCTTCATTTTTGTCACATTAGTTTTCACATCAATCTTGTTTGGAACTGGTTTGGTACTGTTGCATATACCGACCTATTTTTGTATTATAAAAATATATATATTTGCAAACCACGTATTATGCCGCTAAAGTGAATGTGAGATTCACTGTTCATTTTTGTCACATTAGTTTTCACATTAATCCTGTTTGGAACTGGTTTGGTACTGTTGCATATACCGACCTATTTTGTATTATAAAAATATATATATTTGCAAACCACGTATTATGCCGCCAGTTTCTACTATGTATATCTAAATGCATTAAATGCAGTTGTAATAAAATCCTTCTTTTGTTCATTCTTGTCAAATTGGTTTTCACATTCATCCGGTTCGGTACTATGTATATGCCGACTTAGTTAACTATTATGCCGCCACTTTCTACTATATACGCATGCAAACATATTTTGATTTCATT
>CAIGRP010110001.1:0-24535 GCA_903798385.1 Fraxinus cuspidata
ATAAAAAAGTTGAGAAATTTATAATTATTAAATCTGATTAAGAATTGGAAAAATTGGAAAATAATAATAATAAAAAAGTTGATTCCAATATTATTTTTCTAATTTTTTTAATTTCGAATCAGATTATCGGACTGGATATCCGATAACATAGAAAATCGGATATAAATTTAACAATCAAATATCCATTGGATTATCTGATTGGATCGGATAATTGTTTTTATCAAATCATATATGACCCATATCCAATCAATTTACAATCATACCTAAAATGCTCTATATTTTAAAGAGTCAATTTTTAAAATTATATTTTAAAAGACTCTTTATATCAATATTTTAATTTAGAGAGTGAATTTGACTCTTTAAATTTAGAAATGCATTCAAAATATTTCAATTTTAATGGAGAAAAATAATATAAAAATTTGGAGAAAATGTATTGAAAATAAAATATAGGAAAAAATAATAAATATCTTTTGAGAGTATTATAATTAAGTGTTAAATATAAAAAGAATGTTGGAGTATTTATAAAAATTTACTCTATAAATTTATAGATACTCTCTAAATTGTAGAATATGAGCCCCAATTTTATTGTAAGAATGCATATTGGAATATAGAATGATGAAAAATATATGGTTAAAAAATAAGAAAAAAATTGGGTTTGCATATAATATTATTTATTAAAATTGTGTGATTAAAAATAAAAGAAAAAAATATATTTTGAAAATAATGGTATCAAAATAGTAATGTATCTTTAAAAATAGAGAGCCTAGGATTCTCTTACCATTGATGATTTTTAACGAATTGTCAAAATAATTATTATGAACAAAATTAGCATTTCTCTCTCTGTTTTTTTTTTTTTTTTTCCTTTATTATAATAATCTGTAGAATCAATCAGTTGTCAAAAACCCAATCATAAGTTTTCACACAGTATTCTTTGTCGGGTGCCAAAGATTTCTCTATCTAGGCTTGCCTCATCCTCTCATCACCTGTCAATATTGTGCGTGTTTTTTACAAAACTGGCAACTGAAGAAACCACCGACGTATCAAATATAAAGTAAAGAATTAAAGCAAGAAACTGTTGAAGTAGAAATTTGAGTAAAAATCAGTAAAAAAAAAAGAGTAGAGAGAGAAAACAGAGAGAGAAAGAGTGTGTGAAAGAGAGGAAAAATAAGTGGTGGGTTTTTTTTCTGTAATTGCTAGATTAAAGCAATGACACAAGATGGTCAAGAGATAGAGACGACAGAGCAATGGAAATGGTCTGAAATGCAAGGCCTTGAACTTGTGTCAGAAGAATCAGACTCCCAATCTCCCTCTTCTATTAAACCCAACAACAATTACAATAACAAAACATCATCGACTAGCGTTCAAGTCAAAGAAGGGTCTTCCCAAGATTCAAAAATGGAGGCTGAGGTTGTCTCTGAAGGGAAGAAGAAGGATGGTAGTGATTCAGAGAAGCCAGGTTCACCTACTCCCTCTGTTGGGATTGGTGAGCTATTCAGATATGCAGATAGGTTGGACTATTTTCTCATGACAATTGGGACTATTGGTGCCATAGTTCATGGCAGTTCATTGCCTTTGTTCCTTAGATTCTTTGCTGATCTTGTTAATTCTTTTGGCTCAAATGCAAACAATGTTGATAAGATGACACAAGAAGTTCTGAAGTATGCATTTTACTTTCTTGTGGTGGGAGCTGCAATATGGGCATCTTCTTGGGCAGGCAAGAATTGGAGAAAAAAAATGTGTCCTTTTTCATAATAATCTTGATTTGAAACTTTTTTTCTGATTGAAATTATGTAACTGAATATCTTGCAGAGATTTCATGTTGGATGTGGACTGGAGAAAGACAATCTACAAAGATGAGGATTAAGTACTTAGAAGCTGCTTTGGACCAAGATATTCAATACTTTGATACTGAGGTTCGAACATCCGATGTAGTTTTTGCCATTAACACTGATGCAGTGATGGTCCAAGATGCCATTAGTGAGAAGGTGAAGAAAAAACCCAGTCAGGTTTTGCTTTTTGGTGTCTATTATTGTTAAAATTTATGTCCTGATTAGGCCTTTTTGTGAAATTTTTGTTGCAGTTGGGTAATTTCTTGCACTATATGGCAACATTTGTTTCTGGATTTGTTGTTGGGTTCACTGCAGTATGGCAATTAGCTTTGGTAACTCTTGCTGTGGTTCCTCTCATAGCTATTATTGGAGGCATACACACTACCACATTAGGCAAGCTCTCTGGAAAGAGCCAAGATGCGCTTTCACAAGCTGGAAATATTGCTGAACAGGTGATTAAATTTGAGTAATTTCTTAAAAAACCCAACTAAATTTGGATAAATTCCTCTGTCTCTCTTTGGATCGTGTGGATCCCTAAGCATACTACTTATATCCTCTTGTCCTTGTATCAGATTTTCTATAGGTTGTAAGCTTGAAATGTGTGTTTCTAATTTCGTTTGCTCATTATTGCTCTCATAATTGGGGTTAGGACTTAATCCTTAGCATTTTTGCACAAGGGTATTGCTGAATTTAACACAAATTGCAGACCATAGCTCAAATTCGGACAGTATTGGCATATGTTGGCGAGTCAAGAGCATTACAAGCCTATTCTGCAGCATTAAAAGTTTCACAAAAGATTGGTTATAGAACTGGATTTGCAAAGGGAATGGGATTGGGAGCTACATATTTTACTGTTTTTTGCTGCTATGCCCTTCTGCTCTGGTATGGAGGTTATCTGGTTAGGCACCATTTCACAAATGGAGGACTTGCAATAGCAACGATGTTTGCAGTTATGATAGGTGGACTGTAAGTTCTTTGAGTACTGGGCTCGTATTTTTTCAAAATTCAATATTTGATCGAGTATTTTTAGCCAGATGATTTTGTTTAATTTCCAGTGCTCTGGGACAATCTGCTCCAAGCATGGCCGCATTTGCAAAGGCTAGAGTTGCAGCTGCGAAAATCTACCGAATTATCGATCACAGACCGGGTGTTGACAAAAACAGCGGTTCGGGCTTGGAACTCGACTCTATAACTGGACAAGTAGAACTGAAAAATGTAGATTTCTCCTACCCTGCAAGGCCAGAAATTCAAATTCTTCACAATTTTAGTCTCACTGTTCCGGCCGGGAAGACGATAGCCTTGGTTGGAAGCAGTGGTTCGGGAAAAAGCACAGTGGTCTCCCTCATCGAGAGATTTTATGATCCCACTTCAGGTCCGTTTTAAAGTGTTAGAAACTATAAACAATTTCATACAGAAACGAGGAAATGAACGAGAAATTAATATTGTCCTTCAAAATATGTTTTTGGGAATGAAAATCTCTGTTAACAAACAGTAACTGCGCAGGACAAGTTCTGCTGGATGGACATGACATCAAGACCTTAAATTTGAGATGGCTGAGGCAGCAAATTGGGCTTGTAAGCCAAGAACCAGCACTATTTGCCACCACCATTAAAGAGAATATACTGTTGGGCAGACCCGACGCGAGTTTAATTGAAATCGAAGAGGCTGCAAGAGTAGCTAATGCACATTCATTCATCATCAAGCTTACAGATGGATATGATACTCAGGTCGGTTAATATAACACAATCTCTATCATAATTTTACTGTCATGTAGTCGATTTTCAATGTAACATGTCCACTATGGCAGCGTCTGAAATCCCAAAGTGTGCCACATATTTAACACTTGTGTAAACCATTGTTGAGGTGTTTTTCATGTGAAAGCAAAATAGGGACGGGTCGTCCAAGGGCCGGCCTAAAACCTGACAATATCGGTTAGGTTTAATTAGTCGTTTTTACTACGTTAAGACATTGCCATTGCATCAAGCAATGGGTTTAGCGTTTATTGTGCGTGTACTCTCCTATAACAAGCCAACATCATGTTGTGTGAGTTTGCTGGTCAAGTTATTACCCGGGGGAAAGAATTTGGCCGTGGATGATGGGCCATATTTTACTTGCTATAATTTATTGCACCAAGGACTGAATGCCTTCTTTGGTCAACAGACAAACCTAACTTTGTTTATAAAGTCAAATGTGTGGAAATGGTTGGTCATGCTTTTAAATAAAAAGTAACATGGTTTCAGTCAACAATGCACGTGCATGTGTAAGTTCGTTTATGTTTGCTTGTGTGGAAACAATAAAATAATATACAAAGTGCATGCTTCCTTTGCATTATTAGACCGAATAAGACGGTGAAATGAGCTAGATTTTATTTTTACTCTTTTCTTTTTTACATTATCGAGCTTATGAAATCCACTTCTGCCAATTGTGCCAAGAGAGCATCTAGTGAGTAAAGGTAGAGTTACTTTCAAAGTAAGTCATTTCTTACTTGGTGAGAAAAAGGTGGATACTCGATAGTTACTAATGAGTTCACTCTTTAAGTCTTGAAAAGATTGCACGCATGTATTCGTGTTGAAACGACAAGAATCAAATACAATATGCTAATGGCAGGTGGGCGAGAGAGGGTTACAACTCTCAGGTGGCCAGAAGCAGAGAATAGCTATAGCAAGAGCAATGCTGAAGAACCCGGCAATCTTGCTACTGGATGAGGCTACAAGTGCGTTGGATTCTGAATCGGAAAAGCTTGTACAAGAGGCACTTGACCGGTTCATGATAGGAAGGACGACTCTAGTGATTGCTCATCGCCTCTCGACCATCCGAAAGGCTGACCTAGTAGCTGTATTGCAGCAAGGTAGTGTATCCGAAATTGGAACTCATGATGAACTCTTTGCTAAAGGAGAAAACGGTGTATATGCTAAGCTTATCAGAATGCAAGAAGCAGCTCATGAAACGGCTCTTAATAATGCCCGAAAGAGTAGTGCAAGGTATGTCTGTCCCGTCTTTATTGGTTACTGAAATTTCTGGTAAATTATAATTTTTTATACTCATTATTACACGATGTTATGTTGCCTTATAATGTAAACTCTAAAATGTTCATAAATGGATCGAGTCCATCACTTTTTCTTGATTTAGTTGGCTCTTCCTTTGCAGGCAATCTAGTGCCAGAAACTCTGTGAGCTCACCAATAATTGCCAGAAATTCCTCTTATGGTCGATCCCCATACTCACGAAGATTATCCGACTTTTCTACTTCTGACTTTAGCCTTTCCATAGATGGCGCATATCCTAATTATAGAATGGAAAAGCTTGCATTCAAAGATCAAGCGAATACCTTCTGTCGCCTTGCAAAGATGAACTCTCCTGAATGGACTTACGCTTTGGTTGGTTCTATAGGCTCTGTTGTCTGTGGTTCTCTCAGTGCATTCTTCGCATATGTGCTGAGTGCCGTTCTTAGCGTCTACTACAGTCAAGATCATTCTTACATGATAAGAGAAATAGCAAAATACTGCTATCTTTTGATTGGGGTTTCATCAGCTGCACTTATTTTTAACACATTACAGCATTTCTTCTGGGATGTTGTGGGAGAGAACTTAACGAAACGTGTGAGAGAGAAAATGTTTTCAGCAGTGCTTAAAAATGAAATGGCGTGGTTCGATCAGGAAGAGAACATAAGTTCTAGAGTTGCAGCAAGATTAGCACTGGATGCCAATAATGTTAGGTCAGCAATTGGAGACAGGATTTCGGTTATTATGCAAAATTCGGCCCTTATGCTGGTTGCCTGCACTGCAGGATTTGTGTTGCAATGGCGCCTTGCTCTCGTACTCATCGCAGTCTTTC
Organism: Fraxinus cuspidata; assembly: GCA_903798385.1. Classification (NCBI taxonomy): domain Eukaryota; kingdom Viridiplantae; phylum Streptophyta; class Magnoliopsida; order Lamiales; family Oleaceae; genus Fraxinus; species Fraxinus cuspidata. The sequence continues at coordinate 5,663 of CAIGRP010110001.1, forward strand.
CTGTCGTTGTTGCAGCCACTGTTTTACAGGTCTGTCGACCCGAGCTCATAAGAACATATGCTCATTTCTCATTTCTTTTTTTATATATTATTATAAATAAGCAGCTTCTCTATATTCCAATGAAGTTAGGCATTGCAAATCAACTAATTACTGTGTCAATATAATTTGGTCAGAAAATGTTCATGACCGGATTCTCGGGAGACCTGGAAGCCGCACATGCTAAAGCAACACAGCTAGCAGGGGAGGCTGTGTCCAATGTACGAACAGTTGCTGCCTTCAACTCGGAATCCAAAATAGTTGGCCTATTCATCTCGAGCCTCCAACCTCCACTGCGCCGTTGCTTCTGGAAAGGCCAGATAGCTGGAAGTGGATATGGAATAGCCCAATTCTTGCTCTATGTGTCCTATGCCCTCGGTCTTTGGTATGCCTCTTGGCTCGTCAAGCATGGAATATCGGACTTCTCAAAGACCATCCGTGTTTTCATGATCCTTATGGTATCGGCCAATGGTGCTGCTGAAACACTGACCCTTGCCCCCGATTTCATCAAAGGTGGCCGTGCAATGCGGTCTGTATTTGACCTACTCGACCGCAAAACTGAAATTGAGCCTGATGAACAGGATGCCACCCCAGTTCCCGATCGACTCCGTGGTGAAGTAGAGCTCAAGCATGTGGACTTCTCTTATCCCACTCGGACTGATGTTTCAGTTTTCCGTGACTTAAACCTCCGTGCCAGGGCCGGGAAAACTCTTGCTCTTGTGGGGCCCAGTGGTTGTGGCAAGAGCTCGATAATTGCACTGATACAGCGATTCTACGAGCCATCATCTGGACGTGTTATGATCGATGGTAAGGATATCAGAAAGTACAATCTCAAGTCACTGAGACGACACATTGCTGTGGTCCCACAAGAACCATGCCTCTTCGCAACAACCATTTATGAAAATATTGCTTATGGACACGAGTCAGCCACAGAAGCTGAGATAATCGAAGCAGCGACCTTAGCAAATGCTAACAAGTTCATATCATCATTACCTGATGGATATAAAACATTTGTTGGGGAGAGAGGAGTTCAGTTGTCCGGAGGACAGAAGCAAAGAATCGCCATTGCACGAGCTTTCTTAAGAAAAGCAGAGATAATGCTGCTGGATGAAGCCACAAGTGCTCTTGATTCTGAGTCAGAAAGGTGTATACAAGAAGCGCTCGAGCGTGCTTGTGCAGGAAAGACAACAATTTTGGTTGCACATAGACTATCAACAATAAGAAATGCACAAGTTATTGCTGTGCTTGATGATGGGAAAGTAGCCGAACTGGGTTCTCATTCTCATTTATTGAAAAACTACCCTGATGGAATATATGCACGTATGATACAGTTACAAAGATTCACGCATGGGGAAGCCGTGAATATGGCGTCAAGTTCAAGTTCTTCAGCACGCCCGATTGACGTTCAAGATCGGGAAAGCCAATGAATCAAAGGATAATACGTCTACCCACGAGTGGTTTTTGGATCTCTTAGTTTGTTTTCTTTGTGATTAGTATAACATGTGTATTATCTGAATTTACAATAATATATAGTTTTTCATTTTCCTTCTAAATTACCCTGCAAATATCAATATCATATCTTTTTAGAAGCATCTGCAGCCCCCATGGAGTATGTTTGTCCCTTTTTGTAGATTATAAAGATAATGTTGAAGTATTGGAAAACACTACTCAATGTTCATGATGAATGAGAGACTTGGGTTGGTTGCACATCATATCTACTACTCTCTACACATTTATATGAGTCCACTTTCCTTATTTTCTTGACCAACACTTATTAAATTGGACCCCTACTCTCCATTAATGGAGCTTGATGTAGTTCGGGTACAAGCATAATAGAATAATAATCTCTAATATCATTAGTGCTATAACAACATTTCAAGTGGGGTTATGTGATAGATTCAATGAAACATGGAATTAAATGACTTATTTAATTGTATTTTTCATTTAATGCCACATTAGTATCACCTAGAATTGTGTTTTAACACCATTGGTGCTAAATAACATTACTCAGTATAATAATGATAAAGTGCCTGTAATTTGATTGCAGTGTTGATCAAGAATGTTAGGATTTCATCACTTTCTCTCTTAGTTTGTGCAGTAATGAGGTCAAGGACCATGCCCAAGATAGGATATATGTCAGATTTCCGGACAAGATTATGAATTATAATCCATCATCCATATAATAGATAGAAAGCATTAAAGTTTTCATTTTCTTTTCATTTTAGGGATGGTGCTCTCTTATTCTAGAAGATCTTGACAATGCAATGTACAAGATTCTATATTTTTATTTGTAATAGCGTTCATGTAATGACTACTTGTATTTCACCTTTTGAGCTGAAACTAATTTGTGGGCTAATAACCACTTGAACACCTCTCTTAACAAAGCTCGTTCCTGTTACAGATGAACTAAACTGAGGAGGTTACTTATCGTCTGTGAAGTTATCAAGCCCCCTGTTTGGTTGTGCTAAAAAATGGGATTAAAGTCAAAGTCAAAAATCAATAATTAATTTTAATCAAATATTTCATGGGATCCATAACTTTTCGACCACACATTCCATTAACTTTTATCAAAATCTAATAAAAATATGATTTTTATCTAAACTAAACATGTGCTGAGAATATAACCTACCATGAACATCGGTTGTGAAAGGATGCGTTGAATGTAATAAGGAAGTTCACATCGAGGGAGGTTACTTCCAGCAAAGACTAGTCCGGTGAAGTCATCTAACAAGAAATATGGACCACAGGGAATTTCAATGTTGGAAATAAGTGTACAATGTAACGACTCTAATTATGTTACGCAATTCATCTCACCGTACGATTCGATCACCATGTCAAAGCATCTAATATGTTCACAATGACAATGATTGAGAACTACATGAAGGGGGCGGGGGCGGGGGGACAATATTATTGACCAAATTCACATGGTGGTTGCACATGTGAAAGAGGCATAGAAAAAGAGAAATCAGCTACAAGGAAAAACACAATGCAAGAGAGAGGACAAAGTGCCTTAACCTAATATGAGTAAGCTGGTGGTGGTGGTGCATGAGGAAAAAAGGAGGATATGAAACAAGAAAATGACAGGGATTTGATGCTATGATAGACTTTGTGATAATTGCATATAAATTTATTTTTCCATGATGGAATTGATTGATTTTCTTTTAGTGGTCCATGTCTTGTTTGAAAATATGCCCAAGAAAAAGGGTGTTGACGAATGACAAATATATTATACATCACCCCAACAACTTGTAATTATAAATTGCTATAAGAAAAGTAAAATGTTTGAATATGGTGAAATTGTTGCCAAAGATAAAGTTGAATAATGATGAACAACAAAACTTTTCATAAAACATGTCAAACCACTCCCTCAAAAAAGTTAAAATACTTTTTCATATTTTCTTATGAAAAGATGTGAGTCTAATAGTTGAGCTTTGAAATCAATCCATAGTGCATATTAGTTAGAGCTACACAATATTTCAGTTAGACTATTGTATGTTAGAAGGGACAAGTCATTTGTTTCCTACCGCACAAATTCCTTGAAATAAATACACGGAATAGAGAGCAGAGTTCTTTAAAGAGAACGAGATATCAATGTCTCTACATAATTGATTACGCGTTGCTTCTCAACTATGTCACTGTTCGATACCGATTAAAATTTAGATTTTAATTTAAGTCAAAATCAACAATAAATTTTAACCACATATTTTATGAGTTCCACAACTTTTCAACCACACATTTCATCAAATTCTTTCAAAATTTACTAAAAATATGATTTTAATCCCTTCGTTATATTTAATTGTATTTTTCTCAACCAACAAAAAATGAATTTCAAAATTTTAAAAGAATTGAAATTTGCCTATGTTCAAGAAAGATTATTAGTTATCTAGTTCAAAATCTGAACCATGCTTCATGCATAGAAGTATGGTTTCACAAAGAAAGTCAGATACACACAACGCAGGAGGGTGGGTGGGTATTTTTTTTCATTTTTTATTTCGATGGGCCCACACGTATGAGTGGATGTAAAATTTCTGTCAAAAAAAATTATGTACATATGGTTTAATCAATTAATCCTCTAAACCTATCCGCAAGCAGCATCCTATGAGTTGACGTTGGACTCATATATTCAGTAACTTGGAAATTCTGAGGTATAATGCTCTGTCAGTGTACCCTTTAGCCCTGCTTTACAAGTAAATACAAGGAGTCAAGTCAACAACAAATTGTCAAATTTTTGTAAAAGACAGTGTTTTAAATCATTTTAACATTCTGACTCGCTCTCCTGGAGGAAAAAACAGCTTTTCCTTAGAAGTTGTTTGTTATTGTTTTGCTAAGCAGTGAATCCAACGGTGTGAATGATATGGAGCAATAAACATGATTAAATAATATGGAGTAATAACCAGAAACTATAATTGATAGCGCATTCCCGTCGTCTACTAACAATGATGAAGATATATGTAACCCTCATTTGGTTTAGATAAAAATTAGATTTTTAGTGGACTTTGATAAAAAAAAAAAATGATGAAATTTATGGTTGAAGAATTGATAAAAGTTGTGGATCTTATAAAATATGAAGTTGAAAATGAATTTGAAAAAAAAAAAATTAAAAAATGGGAGTCAAACAGGGACTCACGATAGAAAGTTATATGTATTGCATTAACATTTGTATGATTTATATACAATTACAGTCAGGGGCGGACGCAGAAATTAAAAGTTAGGGGGGCACAATCGAACTTGCGAAGAAGTTTGGAGATTTTACAATCGAAAATTTATATCTAACAAAATTATACTCCATGTAATTTTACATTCGAAAATTTACATGAAATATGCCTTTTCAGATGTAAAATTTTGAATTATGACTTTTCGGATGTAAATTTTTGAATTTTTTGATGTCATATGCCTATAAAATTTCCTAATAAAATGATGAAAATTATATTGAGAAATTTGTATCGCAAAAATAATAAATGTTAATGAAATAATTGAATTTTTTTAAAAAAAGTGCGAGTTAGACGTATTTCTTTAGCACTCACGTTTAACGTATTTTTAACTATTTTCGATATCTGTTTGAACTATTCGATATGATCATAATGTAGTTCTCGAAATAGGCTTTAAGATGACATAAGAAATTTGTAAATTCGATTAGCGTACGATCGTCGAATTTTTTTTAAAAATTAGCATGTTATTGAAATTCAAATTTATTATGATTTTGCTCATGTTTGGTGGAGATTAAAATCAAATTTTTAGTAAATTTGATAAAAAGTTAAATAGTTATGGATTCCATGAAATATGTTATCAAAATTAATTGTTAGTTTTGATTTAAATTAAAATTTAGATTTCAATTGATATCAAACGTGATTTTACAAAAAATAAAAAATAAAAAAAATTCAAAAGTTTGGGGGTGGGGGGCACGTGCCCCCCCGGACCCCCCTAGGTCCACCCCTGATTACAGTGAGGTTGCACTGAGACCAAGATCCATGTTAAAGCCAAAATCGAAGTCATTACATAGTGAAAGGCTAAACTACAAGAGGAATAAAATTCAGAAAAAAATGTCTCATATAGACTTCACAAACTTTAATGCGTAAATGAAAGTGTCTTTTGAACTTTAATCTTCACGTAGTAAATCATGTCTTAAATTTTAACTAAGGTTGCATGGTAGACAGGTTTTTTGAACTATGGAGCCTATGTAGCTAACTAAAAACACATATATGTTTCCCATCCTCGTGCGTTCATATAAACTCACATGTACATCACGTGTTAATTATTCTAATTTTTTCGTGAACGTTTTAAGTAGCTGTTCAAGCAACCATAGAGACAACAATATCCGTAACGTTCATATAGGTCAACTATCAAAGAATACTAAACTAAAATATTCCATAGATATTAATTAAGCCCCACTTTGACTATCATTATTTCAAAATTCTTTATTCTACGTACTCATTTTCAACCATCCATTGATACAGTAAAATATTATGCATGTAAATCAAAAACTTTTCCTTACTTTTTAACTACACATTCTTCAAAAATTTACTATTCAAAAAATTATTTTGAACGAATAATAGCCATCAAACAGGGGCTGAGAGTTAAGTAGCTTAACCTATCCTTATTGTTATGTTTACCAAGCATACTTTGTTATGAACAAATAATAGTGCTCGTAATAACTCACGTATTGTACTTTGCTCATTGAACCCAATATCTAGATATTTCAAGTGTTAGGATTGATGATCCATTATTGGTGATAGAAAAAAAGGTTTTCACCCCTATTTCTATGATATTTGAAGAATTAATGCCCATGTAAAATCACGTCATAGTCACTGAGTATATCAATCCACTCAATTTCATTCACTTCTTGATCCTGAGTTATACACTTATATAGTGATTCATTAGTTCTCAATTATGGAAATTAAGATACAAATAATTTTGTATATAACCTTATTTATCAATCTTTCTTGCATTCAGTTAGCAAAATTCTAAAAATATCTTAGTATCTTTGTTTGAAGATCAACCAAGTCATATTGATATGTTCTTATTTTTTTTAGTATGCTTTACTTTGTAATTTTCTCTGGTGTGGGTTCCTTAAATTAATTTTCCCTTCCGTAGGTTGCATTTAGTGGTTCTATTTTATGGTTCATATTTTTTTTCTTTAGATTTTTTTTTTTGTAAATATGCTTCTATGAACTTTTATTCAACTATTACAAATTTCTTATGACTTCTTAAATGCGACATCTAGTCATAAAATTATTTTGATCTCTCTTCTTTATTCTACAAAACAAAATTTCCTCCATATTTTTGTAGTCTTTGCAAATCTCTTCGAATTTTTTTTCAAATATATAGGTTGGATGCATATATTGCTCACTAATTTTAAGATTTGATCCCTTTGCGTCTCACACACCTAAATGTCACCCACATAGTCTAGTGTATTATTGAGTTTAGGCGTTAGTTGCATTTACACGCTTTCAGTTATGTAACAATAGGGGTGTAATATACTGCTATCATATGTATAAAGGTGTAAATATTCTTAAACATCTCAAATTTTATATTGAAATTTAAATATATTACGAAAAAAGGTTAATAGAATATAATTTTACAATGTCAATTGTATTTGCATGCGCAATTGTCAAAATAGAATTAACATATTTTATTCTTTTAATGCAATTCTTAATTTAAAGACATAATTGACTTGATGTTAAGTAGTTACTTACTTTTTATTTATTTAAAAATTTAAAACTTACGGCCCATTGAAAATCAAAATAGTTTATTTTCATTAATATTCAACAATTACATGTCAAATTTAGATAAATAAACTTTGAATAATTATATTATATGAAATCTACATATAGATTGAATGAGAAATTAAGGATGAAACTGAACATGTATTTTTATGTAAGGATGAAATGAATTTCTGTGCAAAATTGGAGAATAAAATTGTGAGTCACCTTATAATTTTGACTTGTTTACATGCATACATTTTCCCCCCTAGTCCTCGCCATGGAGATCAATTCTCCCTTGCACCAGAGCGTGTTGTATTATTGTTGAATCTTCTATATTATTTTCTTGTGCAAATCAACTTTTCAAAATTCCCCCTCCAATCTCTCTTATATTCCATTTCTCATTGTTTATCAATTCATTTTATTTTAATTGAACAGACATTATAATATTTTGTACATATTAGTAATGATCGTTCAATATCTCGCCAGTGCACGAGATCGTTGTCAAGTAATATAATGATGAATAGAGTGTCGAACCCATGAGAACTATGTGTCTGAGAGAGTTAAAATTAATTGCAACTTTAATCTAATAGAAAACAAGTTGTTGTGATTATTATTTATTAACATTTAAATTATTAATTAAACTAGTGAAAGTAAATAAATGTGTTTTTCAAATATGTGATACATTGTTAAAATGTTGAATCCCCCTTATTATTCAATTTTTAGTGTAACAATTACAGTGATAAATTGAAATCATTCATGTTGGTCAATTTCTTAATTTAATTGAAAACTTCTCTCGATAACAATTAAATCTAATCCCCTCACGTGATCATTCTATCTCTCGATGAAAAATACAAACATGATAAATGCATTAATAAGTGATAGAACACATTGAAACCATATAAAATATAGAGGTATATTTCTATATAACTTTATAATATTTATTATATTGTACTTAAACCCTATTGTATTTCTCGATAACAATATAATTCATTAATAATTCAATTGATGATCAAATAATTGAAAATGACGATAAAAACGATAATAAATACCCACAAATCAAACCAAATTAAAATCAAAATAATTAATTAAATATTAAAAATGTCATAACAAGGGTTTATCTCATCATAACAATATATAAAACTAGTTTAACATATTGGAATTACAAGAAATCATGTTAAATATATAGAACACTATCCGAAATTGTAAATTAATAAATGAAGGAAGATGAATCTTGATGTTCCTGAATTTTTTCAAGTAATTCTGATAAATCTTCAATAATTATTTTACTTATTTGTCCACAAATCATATGTTTAATCTCCAATTGATGAATTCTTGAACTTCACCATCGAGATCTTCTCACAACATATATGATATTACCCCTCAATTGCATTAGTTTTTAATTGTTACATGGTGGGGGTATTTATAGTTTTACAAACAGAATTGTGACCCTTATATGAAATTACATGAGACCTCATTAATTCAGCCGAAGCATCAAATCATAGCAATCAAGTTGGCCTTCTTAGGTTTTCAAACGTAAATTATAAGAATGATTGATAAAACATGACACAAATACACTTTATACAAATGTCACATCAATCATTCGAAAAATATCTTTATCATGTGTTCAATCTTTGTACGTGGGCCGTCACTAGCTGAGGAGCCTCAGACCTAGGAGGTGCCTCCGAGTTACTTGACCTCGAAATTACATGGGCCTCGTTCTTTGTAGAAGGCGGTTCGGCGGTTTAATCCCACAACTTAGTTATTTGAGAGTAGTTGAATTTCATATTGATTGACTTTGATGTTGGTGCGCATGATTTGACGGTTTTGCACGGTTTGACGGTTTTCATTGTTTTCAAGACGGGGTAGCTGTAGCGACACAACTTCTAATACACGTACAACTGTTACATTAAATGCGTAATGATGGCCAATGATGAGCATGCATTATTTTGTGGAAAGCATTCAGTCGTTATAGCGTTATACTCACGATGCAATATGAGGTGTTGGTGGCATAAACCGTTTGAATTCTATGGATCAGATTCATCACAGGATCGGACACATTAGATTAATTGGGCCTCGATCCAATGGCTGAGATTCAATTCATCCTTGTATAAAAACCAAAATCATGCCATTTTGAAACTTTTACCTTTTCAAAAAATTCTTTGAATTCTCTCTTGCTCTCCGTCCTTCAGAAGTTTTTCGGTATTCTTTTGTTCTCCGGCGAGTTTGTAGATCTCATTTCTTTTTTAGGTATTCCTCTGTAAATGGGATTTCATAATATTTGTTCAAACTTTCTCTAATGTTTCACCATTTTCTTCAACTGTCATGGCCTCCGAGGCGTCTAGAGCAGTCATCGTGGCTAGCTTTGGGGATGAGTCTGTGTCGGGGGTCGGAAGACTAGTATAGTATGAGTGAGGAGCCCATAGATTACGAGGTGGGTTAGGGGGTTGCCAAAATTCCATCATTTGTGACCTCCATCAAACTAGCAGAACTTAGGGAAAAACACTGTTTACCTCACTACGTAGAAATGCTAGTCCCCGATGCTTACGAAGAAGCCTGTTTTCCAAGGCTGGTATGTGTGGCTATTAGTGAATTCCTGCTTAAAGCAGGAATGTGTCTATCTCTGCACCCCTTTTTAGAGCGATGCTAAGTAACTTCATGTTGTCCTCCACCCAAATTCTACCAAATTGGTGGAGTCAATTAGTTAGGGCCTACTTCCTCTGCAAGGAGGTGTCCTTGGGTGAGGACATGCCTCTACATGTATTCCAAACCATCTTCCAGGCCCGGGTGGTTGGGAAAGATGACTCTAAGGGGTGGTACTACATCATGCCACGGGGGGCTTATGCTTTCTTCGTAGTGGGGCTTCCTTCCTCCATCAAATGTTGGAAGGAGTCCTGGTTCTTGGTGAAGGATAGGTGGCAAATGGTGGATGGGAATACAGTCCCAACTTGCATAGTACCGACCTAGTACTACGAAGCACGTGAGTGCCTCGCCCTACATAGCATTTAATTCATGTCTAATTCTTTGTACTAATCCTTTCTTGCTTTGTTTGTAGATTTCGGATCACGTTACGAGCTCCATGAGGTGGAGTTGGGAGTAGTTGAAGATATTTATAAACAATCTCTGAGGCTCCAAAGCTTCGAGCATCTAATCGACAGGAACATATACTTCATCGACTTCAGATTGATGGCCTCAAAGGGTATGACGTTATTTTCCTTTGAAAGTTTACCTTCATTTTATGCATATTTCTAAATTTTCCTCTGATGTTTGCAGACAAGTTTGTAAAGAAAGAGTACTCTGCTCCAGACATGGCCACGATCCTGAAGGCTACGGCCATCATAGGTACTAAGGCCCTAAAGCCCTCCTCCTCAGGGGCGAAGCAAGTAAGGTCAAAGCTAGAGAGCCACAACAAAGACTAGGCTCAAAATGGAGGCGATAAGGAGGCTCCTAAGAAGGCCCAGGGGGCCATGGACAAAGGAAAGGAAAAAAGTAAGGAGCCCCAAAAGAAGATGAAGCTTGTCCACGTGAACGGATCTTAATTAGGCTTCGGGACCACTTTGTCCCATACGGGAAATGGGGTACCCTCGCAGCCGAAGCTCCTGGAGTCTTTGATGAAAGCAAGTATAGAGGCTGGGAAGTGAACGGCTTCAACTTTGGAGGCCTCTAAAAATGGGCAAGTTGAGAAGACCCCAAGAAAGTCTGGAAGTTTCTTAGCTGGGAGGGACAACAAAATCGCCTCAACCGTGTTAGAGATGCTGCCATCCGAGGTGCGGAGTGCCACGAAGAACTTAAGTTCTGGACGTAGATGTAGCAGATATACGTGTCCACCTGTGTAGTGGACGTCACTGCCACCCTGGTGAGCCAAAGTGCTAGGGCCTTTGGGGTGGCCCTCGAATGTCAGGAAGTTTTAATTGACATTCAAAGAAGGAACATAGCCTTAGTAGATAATCTGACTGCTGCGGAGGCTGAAGCTAAGGTGGTGAGAGCCCAAAAAGTCAAAGATGAGGCCAAGCTATCTTCTGCACTAGTTGAGGTTGAAGCTTTAAAGAAAGAAATATATGAGTCTCAATGTGAAGTGGCTTTTCTAACAAAGAAGGTCGAAACTTCAAACAACCATCAGAAGATCACCGCCGAAGCTTTCGAGAAGGCCAACCTCAAACTTGCTGGGTACACGAATGTGAACCAGTTTATGGAGAGCCAAATTAAATACTACGTGGATGAGGATAAAAAAGCTGAAGTTGAGGCTCAACAAGCTGGTGAGGTAGTGGTGGAAAACTACATTGTCAACTTCTACTTGATTGATGAGTATCAGCGCTTCACCATCTGCTGGAGGAAGTTTGCTTATGCTGAAGTGGTGGGAAGGATTGAGGAGCTCCATCCAGATCTCGAGGCCTCTGAGCTTTTGGCTGAATTTATCGAAGAGGTGCCTAAGACCCCCACCGAGGAAGCTGTTGAAGACGAATTCCCTCCTGAAGAGACTTTTTGAACAAGTGGCGACCGAAGTACCTGCCACTGAGGTATTGGCTCCTCAGCCACCTCAGCAGTAGATCAGTATGTAAATATTTGGCCAACTCAGTATTTAAACCTTCTTTGTAATGCATCTGGCCAACGTATGTAAATATCTTTTGTTTAATGAATAGAAATTTTTCACAAATCTTGCATTGTTTGTGATTTTGTTATTTTTCTTCCAAGTAAAAGGACCTCGACAATTGACTAACATAACTAATTGCAATTTGAACTTCAATTGAACTGGNAAAAGGACCTCGACAATTGACTAACATAACTAATTGCAATTTGAACTTCAATTGAACTGGACTTTAACTTTGAACTGGCATACTCAAATAACTTGGGGATTCAACTTAATTGTAATTCGAATGGGCTTACTCAAATTCGACACTCAGCATCCTCAATATTTGCACGCTTCGAATCTTTATTCTGAGGCGCTCTGTTTCCTTACATGGTGGATGGTTTATCCATGTAAAGGCTTCTCCTTTGACGTTTAGTTTCATCAAAGGGAGGTATGTGATGTACGCCTCGAAGTGCAAACAAGGTGGTCCCTTTGGGGGCTTGGTCCTCTTCTTAGAAGCACCTACGCTTCCCCACATGGTGGATGATTCATTCATATAGAGGCTTCTCCCATGACGTTCAGCTTCCTCATAGGAGACTTGAGACGTTTGCCTTGGAGATACAAATGAGGTAATCCCTTTTGGGATCTGACTCTTTTCTCCGAGGCGCCCACGCTTCCCCACAATGTTTTATTGTTCGTCCATATAAAGGATTTTCCTTTGATGTTCAGCTTCGTCGAAGGGAGGCTTATGATGTACACCTCGGAGTCCAAATGCTTGACAGCTTCCTTCGAGGCACCCACGCTTGACAGCTTTCTTAAAACAAAGCTTCTACTTATTTACAAAGGCCGGGAAAAAGCTTCATGCTATGGGTTACATTCATTGATAATATATTCTTAAATACTCAACATTCCATGGATGAGGTTGAACATTTCTATTCACGTCCTTGATCCAGTGAGTACCAGGTCGGATCTCCTCTTTGATGCGGTATGGTCCTTCCCAATTTGGCCCCAAGGTTCCTACCTTTGGCTCTTTGAAGGATAAGAACACTCTCCGAAGTACCAAGTCATTTATCCGGAAGGACCTCTTCTTCACTTTACTGTTATAATACTGGGTTATCTTCCTTTAATACGCGGCCAATTTTGACTGGGAGTCATCCTTTTTTTCTTCAATAAAATTGAGCTCACACCTTCCGAGCTCGTCATCTGATATCTCGCTAAAGTAGCTTTCGGGGGGAAGGTAATCCCACTTCTACCCGGCTCATCGCCTCTACACCGTAGGTCATTGAGAAAGGAGACTCGGCAGTTGGGGTTTTACTTGTACTTCGGATTGTCCACAGCACTTGTGGCAACTCATCCACCTAGGCTCCCTTGGCTGTGTCAAGTTTCCTCTTCAAAGTATGATTTATAGTTTTATTCATAGCCTCGACTTGCCCATTAGCTTGGGGTGATGAAGAATAGAAAAGTGCTTCATAATTCCCAACTCTTCACAGAGGTCTCTTACCTTTTTATTGTCAAATTGCTTTCCATTATCTGAGACAATCGAGTGGGAAATCCCAAACCAGCATATGATATTTTTCTATAGAAACTTAGAGGTGTTAGCCTCCATAATCTTTGCTAGAGGTTCGGCTTCTACCCACTTTGTAAAGTACTCAATTGCAATAATGGCGAAATTAGCACTTTTTCTATCCTTGGGTAAAGGGCCAATGAGGTCCATGCCCCACTTGCTGAAGGGCCAAGGGCTGGACACCGCATCAAATCTTGGGAAAGTTGTCTTTGGACATTGGAGAAGCAATGGCATCTATTGCATTATCGTGCAATTTGAATGGCATCATTTTTCAAGGTGGGCCAATAGTATCCCTGCATCAGTGCTTTTCTTGCCAAAGAGAGTCCTCTCGAGTGATTACCACAAACAACTTCGTGGATCTCGCGGAGTATGTAGGTGGTTTCCTTCACTCCCACACACCGAAGAAGGGACGAAGAGAATCTGTACTTATAAAGAATATCATCTACTAGCATAAAATGTACGGACCTCATCCTTAGCTTGCATGCCTCTTCTTTATTGTCTGGCAAAATCTGATCTTTGAATCTGATCTTTGAGATAGGCCATAAGGGGTTGCATCCAAGTTGGGGTTCCTCCCACCCACATCACTTCTTCCGTAGAGGTGGATGGCCTCGAGAGGTGCTAGATCGGCACCACGTCAACAACTCAGAATCCTTGCAACTAGCCAGCTTGTACAAAGCATCAGCGTGTGCATTTTCAATACGTGGGATCTGAACCAGTTCAAATTTCTCAAAGGATGGGAGCATGCTCATTACCAGCTTGACGTAGGCGGTCATGACTTTATCCCTGGCTATGAAGTTGCCATTTACCTGTCGTACATTGAGTTGGGAGCCATTGTTGATGTGTAACCTCTTTACTTGCATTTCCTTGGCTAGCCTCAGGATGGCAAGAAGTGCCTCCTACTCGACCGCATTGTTGGTGGCTTTAAATCCAAATCATATGACGTAGTTCAACTTATGACCTTCGGGGCTCACTAGTACCACACCTGCACCTTATTTGCTTACCCGACCGAGCTATCCACAAATAGGTTCCACGTGGAGGACTTGGCAGGCTCTATTATTTCGTCCACTTCAAGGACATTAGCAAATTCTGCCATGAAATCTATTATGGTTTGGCCTTTAATGGCCGTTCTTACCTTGAAGAAGATTTCAAACTCACTCAATTCCATGGCCCATTTCAACAATCTCCCCGAGGCATCAGGTTTTTGCAATACTTTCCTGAGCGGGAAATTCATCAATACATGGATAGTGTGGGATTGAAAGTAGGGCCTCAACTTACGGGATGCAGCTATCAATGCCAAAGTTAAATTCTCCACATTTGGGTAACGAGTTTCAGCCGTTAGCAGCGCTTTGCTAATGTAATAAACCGGTAGTTGGGTTGAGCCTCTTTCCTGACGAGTACTGCATTTATGGCCCCAATGGAGACGGCCAAGTAAAGTTGTAGAGCTTCTCCCAGCTTGGGCTTCGAGAGGAGGGGGATCTGACCTATGTGTTTTTTCAGCCCTGGAAGGCCTCTTCACACTCCTCTATCCACTGGAATTTCTTTTCGCCTTTCAAAATCTTAAAGGCGAGGCATTTGTCGGTATCCTTCGAGATAAAGTGACTCAAAGTGGCCACTCAACCTGTTAGGCTTTGCATTTCTTTCAGCTTCTGAGGGGACCTCATCTCAATCAGTGCTCGTATTTTCTCGGAATTTACCTCTATGCCCCTTTGGTTGACCATGTACCTCAAGAACTTGCCTGACGCGACCCAAAAGCTCACTTTAGTGGGTTCAACCTCATGCGGTACCTTCGTAAGATTTGAAAGGCTACGTTGAGGTGGGTTATGTGGTCACTAGCCTTTAAATTTTTGACAAGCATGTTATCCACGTAGACCTCCATCGTGTTGCAGAGTAAGTCGGCAAATATTTTATTCACAAGCCTTTGGTAAGTGGCTCCGACATTATTTAACCCAAATAGCATAATCTTGTAGCAATAGAGTCTCCTATCCGTGATGAAAGAGGTGTGCTCCTCATCACGTGGATACATGGGAGTTTGGTTGTAGCCGAAGTGGGCATCCATGAAGCTCAGGGACTAGTGTCCAGCAGTGGAGTCTACCAGTTGATCTATTCTCGGGAGTGGGAAGCTGTCCTTAGGACATGCCTTGTTAAGGTCAGAAAAGTTGATGCATACCCTACACTTCCCATTATGCTTCTTCACTAATATTGGGTTGGAGACCCACTTCGGGTAGATGGCCTCCCTGATGAAGCCATTCTTGATTAACTTCCATATCTTTTCCTTCAAGGCCTCATATTGTTTCAGATTCAAAGCAATTCTTTTCTATCTATGCGGGGCAGCCTTATGATCAATTTTCAAGTGGTGGCAGCTGAACATGAGGTCGATGCCTACCATATCCTCATGCCTCCAAGCAAATACATCCTGATTCTCACATAAAAATTTCTTGAGGTTTTCTTTAGATTCCGTGGCCAAGCCCCTGCCCCTGTAACAGCCTGGTAGAGTTCGATGGGTCTACCGGGAAGCATTTCAGCTCCTCCATTGGGGCTGTTTGGGACTCGATTTCGATAATACGGGGGTCAATCTCATCGAATGTAGGCGTCTTCTTGGGAACATCCATGTCGACATTGCTAGTTATCACGTTAATGTCCTAAGTTCGGCCTTCCTGATGGAGTTTAAGTAGTATTTTCGGGCTCCTTTTTGGTCATCCTTTACTGTTTCCACTCCATGATCTGTATGGAATTTCATGCACGGATGGTGGATGGAGGTGACTGCTCCTAGATCTTTCAATGCAGGCCTCCATAATACTCCATGGTAAGTTGACCTACTATCAACTATTAGAAACTCCATGAAGTTCAAGGTCGATCGGGGTGGTTCCTCCATCTCTACTACGAGTGTAATTTTACCTCTTGGAATTATGCTATCTCCGGTGAAGCCATACAAGGGGGTAGAGATAGGGGTTAACTCATGATGCAAAATCATCTTGTCAAACGTAGCCCCGAATACAATGTTAACTGAGTTGCCGTTATCCACTAGCATTCATTTTAGCCCTTTCGAGCCACCACGACCCTTACCACAAGGGCATCGCAATGAGAAAAGTGGACTCCCTCTGCATCTTCTTAGGTGAACACAATAGAAGGTGCCTGACTCCTTCGAGAGTTGCTGTTTACCATATAACTGGTCAATGGGGGGGCATTTTGCCTCTCAAGCATAATTTCTTTGGGAATTCCTTGTTTCTCCACCAACGTAAGGGCCTCCAAAGATCGTGTCAATCTCGTGTATGGGGACATTATCTACTCGGGTTTGATGGCTCTTCATTGTTCGTCCCTTGACAACCTCGTCACACCTAGGCGGCTGGTCACGCCTAGGTGAGGACCTATTTCTCTACCGTGAATCATTTTGTCGATCATTTCGGGGGCTTGCCAGCTTGGGATGGTGGTCAATGTCTATGCACTTTGTCGTGTCATGATTGTAGGATTGATGATACGTACAATATTCGAGGGAGTTTGACCTATCTCTAGGTCTCGCCCTCAGCCTCGTCCCCTTCGGGGGGCTTGTTGAGTTGATTCAGTTCTTTGGATATTGGTCTTTGGTGCGTCGTTTTCGTAAGCCAACACATTTAATGCAGCCTTAGCAAGGGCCTGCCCTGAGTTGGGAACAACCTCGTTGCCATTCTGGTTCCATTGATAATCCATCGGGTTGGAGGTGGGTCCTCTCCCCCATTGTCTTTGCTGAGGCTGGTGACCTCTACTGGCTTTATTTCTGTGATCGATCAAGTGTTCGTTGATAATTTCCTACCTCATCATTTATAGCAACGCATCATAAGTTATTGGGTCCTGGTTTTGAATATCTTTCCAAAATAATGTGTTCATGTTGAGGCCTCTTCGTAGTACAGAAAGGGCATTACGGTCGATAACCTGAACACAATATGTCATCTTTCGGTAAAACGAGACAAGAACTTTTTCAGGGACTCTTCAGGTTGTTGCCTTATGTCCTGGAGGCGCTGAATAGGGGCCTCTCCTTCCTTGCTCATTGCGAATCTCTTCAAGAAAGTGTTCTTGAACTCCGGCCAGCTTCTAATGCTACAGAATGATAGCCCGTTATACTAAATTTCAGCCGCTCCACTAAGAGTTATGTGGAATGCCTTGCATTTTATAGCGGGGGTGGCGCCTCTTAGGCTCATGTACGTCTTGTAGTTGTTCAGATGTTTGGCTGGGTCGCCTCTTCCATCATACTTTGGTATTTTGGGCATCACATAGTAGTTTGGTTCCTGGGCATTCCTTAATCCCCTTGCTGGTACTCTCTGACTTTGTACCTAATCCCCTTGCTGGTACTATTGTTGGGGGGGTGCAAATGGAGGGATTAGATGCCCTCATTGGCCTTGCATCTGCCTCAATAGCTCCTGCATCGCTATGTTTTGGTGGGTAATACTCCTTATGTTGGCTGCCATGAGTTGAGCTGCCATCCTCATACTATCTCGTCTGTGATGGTGGTAAGGTCGACGCTGACCTACATGAGCAGCTGTGGCAGGGACTTCGTCATCGCTTCCCTTACACGCTTGGGAGGGGCGTCTCCATCTGAGCTCATCTTTTTTAAAGTTCACGGTTGAATCTTTTTCTAACTATGGGGGCTTCCTCTTGTTGTCTTTTCAAGAACAAATCATTTTTCAAGCGGGATGCCCAAACTATTTTCTTAGAAAGCTTTTTCCACAAGGTTGCTCGTGGTTATAGTGTGATTTCCAACAAACTGTGCCAATATGTTGACCTCAAAAAATGCTACCAATAGATGTTGGGCACATTTGTGCATGCACAAGCTAGATTCAACGCGTAAAGATAGATCAACGGTCGAAATCACTCCAAGATTGGACGTGGGAGAAGCTCAACAATATGAGACGTTTCCGTTCGGGTTCCGGTGAGATATCTGGGATACGATTGTGTAATAATAATCAATCGTGAAGAACTAGATTCGAAGTTGTTATGAGTCAGTGAAAGAATAAAATAGATTGATTCAAGTATCTAAAGTTGCAATAGTCTTCAATTGTAACATGGTGGGGGTATTTATAGTGTTACAAATGGAATGGTGACCCTTTGATGAAATTACACTTGTTCTCATCCCCTCGGTCGAAGCATCAAATCTAGCCATCAAGTTGACCTTTCTAGTTTTTCAAAGTATTTAATGTTCTTACATTGACAGGACATGACACAAATACACTTTTTATAAATATCACATCAATCATTCGAAAAAGATCTTCATGCCGAATTCAATCTTTGCACGTGGCCCGTCACTAGCTGAGGAGCCTCGGACCTAGGAGGACGCCTCAAAGTTACTTGGCCTAGGAATTACATGGGCCTCATTCTTCGTAGAGGACGGTTCGACAGTTCAATCCCACAACTTAGTTAATATGTCCACGTTGCAGTACCTAGTAACAAGTCATAACAGATTATGCTATATTTTCTTAAAAGAACCACTAAATATCATTATTTTTGGCCCTAATAGGTGTATAAAATACAATTATCAA
>CAIGRP010110002.1:0-54270 GCA_903798385.1 Fraxinus cuspidata
TCATCCACATATAACAATAAGAACAAATAGTCATTATTAGCATCATTATGTTAGAAGTAAAGGCAATGATCAAACTTACTCCGATGAAACATTATGGATAGTACAGAAGAATCAAATCTTGTATACCACTATCTAGGTGATTTTTTTAGGCCATAAAAAGATCTTTTCAAGAAACACACATGATCAGATTTTAATTTGGCTTAAAAACCTCTTGGTTGATCCATAAATATTTGCTCATCAAGTTCACCATGTAACAAATCAGTTTTTACATCAAGTTATTCAAGTTTCCAGTCAAAATGTGCAACCAATGCAAGTATGACCATAATAGTAGTGTACTTAACAACATGTGAAAAATCTCGTTATAATCAACCCCCTCCTTCTGAGTGTACCCCTTGGCCACTAACCCAACCAATGCAAGTATGACTATAATAGTAGTGTACTTAACAACATGTGAAAAATCTCGTTGTAATCAACCCCCTCCTTCTGAGTGTACCCCTTGGCCACTAACCCAACCTTAAACCTTAAGGGTTCAGATGCACTAGTATCCTCCTTAACCTTAAATACCCACTTACAGTCAACAATATATTTATTCTTAGGTTTAGATATTAGCTCCCAAGTTTGATTCTTTTCTAAGGAACTCATCTCATCTTTCATTGTCTTAAACCACTCTTCAGATTGTTCACTTTTCATCGTCCCCTCAAAGGTTTTTGGCTCCCTATCATCTAGCTCTTCATAGCTCGTATGAGCAAAAGCTAACTCAAATTCATATCCAAATCTTATGGATGCTCTAGACTGTCTCATCTCTCTATCCCTAGCTAAGTTATAATCTACTAGATGATTCTCTTCTTAAGGGTGTTCTTCTAAAACTACTTCCTCTATGTTCTCCATATCATGTTGTTGTTCCTGAGTCTCCACCTCACTTTGTGTAACATGGATGTATGTGCTAAGTTTTCCTAACTCTACCTTCAACTGATTTCTCTCTTCAATTGTTTTTCTTCACTCACAGGTTCAGATTCAGTTTAAGACATGGCATTTCGCTCTAATTGAATGTAACATCTCTACTCACAATGATCTTAACCCACTTTTGGCTCCTATCCCACAACTTGTACCCTTCGACACCCTCAGGGTAACATAGAAAAACACATTTTTTAGCTCTAAGTTCAAATTTTCCCTCATTCTGATGAGAAAATGCAGTACAGCTAAAAGTTTTAAGCATAGAATAATAACTTAGTTTACTAGACCATTTTTCATGTGGAGTATCATCATTCAACGCAGCAGATGGAGTCATATTAATCAGATAACAAGCATTCATAACAGTTTCGCCCTAAAAAGACTTTGTGACTCCAGAATTTAACATCATGTGACGCACTTTATCAAGTATAGTTCTATTAATCATTTCCACCACCCCATTTTGTTGGGGAGTGTAAGGAACAATTTTATATCTTGTAATTTCATTTTCTTTGCACATATTATCAAATTCGGTGTTACAAAATTCTAGGCTGTTATCAGTTCTTAAAACCTTATTCTTCTTACTAGTTTGGTTTTCAACTTATCTTTTCCAATTATTAAAACTATTAAAAGTATCGGATTTATCCTTTAAAAGATAAACACATACTTTTCTAGTGTAGTAATCAATAATAAACAAGAAATACCTATTTTCACCCGAGGTGCGACTGCTAGATGGACCCCATAAGTCCGAATGCACATATTCAAGTATGCCTTTAATTTTATGAACACTTGTAGAGAAAGTAATTTTATGATGTTTACGAAGCACACAATGTTATCTCATATGTCTCGTCAAGTAATATGGAAGTGATTTTTAAGAAGGAAAATCTTTGTCTCTCACTGTCACGGTATCAATAGTGAAGAAGATGAAGAGTCCGTTTGAACCACATTTTTGTCCAAAATGCATTTTAGAATAACATTTTGATAGAGAATGCGTGATTATAAAAATAATGAAAAGTTTCGAATTTATGTATAATATTATTTTATTGAAAAGTGCGTGATTGAAAATAATAGAGAAAAAATTATATTTTGAAAATAATAGGGACCAAACAAGGACAAAGTTCCTTCTTCCAAAATAAAAGTAAAACGGTAAGCTATTATGATTTTATATAAATTTGAATTTTAAAAAATAAAAATTGGATAACTTCACCACAATTCACGGGATTATAAAAGAAATACTAAAAATAAAATAAAAATATTTTTTATAATAAGAGGCTCCATTTTTTTCTCAAAATGCATTTTATAATAATATTTTGATAAATAATGTGTGGTTGAAAAGTAAGAAAAAAATTTGAGTTTGCTTTAACATTATTTTATTGAAGAATATATGATTGGAGAAAAATGTATTTTAAAAATAATTAGGACCAGATTGGTGCTAAATATCTAATTTGTGAGAAAAAAAAAACCTTAAAAACATGATTTGATAATTTTCTCTTCATTTATTCACAATTTTTTGACCTTTGTCATTAAGGCATGTTGCTCAGCGAGTCCACGGACAGAAAAAGTTACAAAAAATTGACACAAAAGGTAATTAATGATTGGACACAAAAAGTTCACGATTGACATTTCTAAATATTATTTTAATAGGCGGTAGATTGATCCCAAAAAATAAAAAATAAAAAATCAATCCCATTAACATCTTGCTATCAAACAGAGTGATATGTTTATAAATACATTTTTGTAACTCGGAAGGTTCGATTATTGTAAAACTAAACAAGGAAGGGGTAAAAGTCCAAATGATATTCAAACCTTACATCGTGTTTTTATATGATATACAAAAATCCCAAAAAAATAAAAAATAAAAAATCAATCCCATTAACATCTTGCTATCAAACAGAGTGATATGTTTATAAATACATTTTTGTAACTCGGAAGGTTCGATTATTGTAAAATTAAACAAGGAAGGGGTAAAAGTCCAAATGATATTCAAACCTTACATCGTGTTTTTATATGATATACGAAACTATAGTTGTTTCAAAAACGTCACCACGCCTCAAATCTTGTTTTTCATTTCCCTAATTCCATCAAATTTATCCACACGGACGTATTTTGAGTACATGGCACTTAAATGTTTAAAATAATTCTTCTTTCTAAAACCCAAAAATCCCAAGTCTTATTCCTAAATCCCAAAATCTTTGAATAACTCTTAGCCCCTATTTGGTAGTTTTTTTTTTTGGGAGAATAGACTTTATGAAAGGTAAATTTTTCGGAGAATATATAGTAAAAAATGATTAAAATGAGTTTGAGAAAAAAAATGAATTTTATTAATTGAGAGCCAATAAGAGATCACAAGTTGAAAGACGCGGTTATTGCAAAATCGGTAATATTCAACGGCCCACAAATGACACTCGTACTTTCTTAAAAAATAAGGCCATGTTCGATTACCTATATTTTCCTAGGAAGTTGGAAAAACTTTTCTATTTTCCACATTTTGTGGTATTTGATAGCAAAAGTTTTCCCCGGAATTCATTTTCCCTCCCCACCCCTCACTCGCCTCTTTTCTTGAATTTGAAGGAAAATGTTTTCCTTTGGTTTTTGTGATAATAGGTTTTCCAGGTTTTTTTTATTTGGCAATTGAAAAATATTGTAGACACAATGGTAAAAAAAATTATCACTTTTATTGATAATTTCCATGTAAAACAAATCCAAACAAATGATATTCGGTATGGTTTTTTTAAAATTAAAAAAAAAATTTCAATTGTAACAAATGCTAGACCCAATGATAGAAAAAATATCATTTTAATGTTCATTTTTCATGAAAAATAAAGTCAAATAGACACCAAACTTTCAACATTTTATAGGTGAAAAATTATACCAATCAAAATCAATTAATTACAATTCTCAGTAAAATAATTTCTAGATAATTCAATTCCCTGAAATTCATTTTCTTTCTATCTATTTTTCACTTTTACAATTAAACGCACCTGGATATACACACAATTATTACTCTCCAAACTTGCCAGTAAACCGACAGACAACACGTCACCCAAATTCAGGATTTCGTTGCAAAGGGGGTCCCACATTGCTACGTGTCCATTAAACGATCCACCACATTATACGATGTCGTTTAATTTTCCGTTTCTATTTGAATCCGCGCCTGCTATTGACATTGGCAATTGCAAATTTCCACGCTCCTTCAATTGCCTAACCTTGATTTTACTCATATTTTTATAAACCATCAACTACTTTTTATTAACGAATTTTTGTGAGTAAGCCCCAATTTGACATCTTTTATTTTGGAATTTTAAAGCATTTTTAATTTTTTCTACAGTGTTATATTAAGCACATATTTGGTACACATTAAAATTCTCATTTTTATTTTTCTACTTATTTTCAACCACACAATTTTTAATAAAATAATATTTTTCATCACATCAATAATTTTTCATTATTTTTCAACCAAACATTCTCCATCAATCTACTATTCCAAAATACATTCTTCCAAAATAATGTGACTCAATAATGTAAATTTTAATGACTTTTATTTAATAAAATAATATTTTTCATCACATCAATAATTTTTCTTTCTTTTTCAACCACGCATTCTCCATCAATCTACTATTTCAGAATACATTTTTCCAAAATAATGTGGTTTAAACACACCCTAATTAAATATTGTTAATCCATCTGACAACCTTTTCCTCATGTAGACACCCATTGAGAATTTGATTTTTCATTGCTATTCTGAAGGGCACAAATCTAATTTACTAATACAAATTGATTTAAAGGGTATATTGGAAGAAACAGATTGATTTGAAGTGAAATGATTACACATTGTGACATTTGAGCCGCAACTGCTATAGTAAACATTGATTTATGATAAAATAAAGGATATCAAACAAGGGCTAAATATTATTCACTTATTCGTCGCACATTACTATTTGTTTAAAAGGTATCCAAACAAGCTTTTTTTTTTAATTTGACTCCATACTATAAAAGTTTCGATATTTTATCTAAATATGGATAAAGGTTCTCAAATCGAAAGGTTCTCAAATCGAAATTGACATCATTTTGATCAAAATGGAAATTAATGGGATGTGAAACAAATGAAAAGGGTGAGATTGTTGTTGAAAAGGTTTTGTTGCAAGCAATAAAGAGAGGTTGCTCAACTAGGTCACAATAAATGAGGATCCGCACATATACAATGGCAAGGAAAATTGTAGGATTATGATGGCATCGGAGGAATTGGCACGAAAGTGTAACATTGAAAAAAAAAAAGATGAATTTTAGTAAAATATGAGGTTGGTTCAAGATTTATCTATATTTGAATTTGGAATGGCAACTTGGCCTATCTCATTTCTTATTTTTTTCGTATTAGGATTCAATTTAAAATAAAAAATAAGAATCGAGATGCGTTCGGGAAACACATTCCTTAGCCCCCCCTCTTACTTATGGGTTTACATTTTGCCTTTTCTAAATTTAGAGCCCTTTTTAAGTAAATTCAGCAAATTTATGACTGGTAGATGCTAATGGCACTCCTGCAAGAATCAAGACCTTCTTCTTCTTCTTCTTCTTCGTATAATCGGCAATACGTACACTATACATACATATATTCCTCTTCCTTTTTTCTCTCTCTTCCCTTTCAATCCACGCATTTCTTCTTCCATACGCCATTACTAGCGGAAATCCTTTGGGTTTCGTTAAAGAAAGGAAAATAAAGGAGTTAAGGGTTAATTTATACGGTTATTTTGATAAACTGAAAACCCCTAAGTCAGAGGGAGTATAATTGTTCCATGTACTTCATTTTGATTTTTCCTGGGGCAATTATTACACGCTTTGGTGAAAAGAATTTGAATTGGTGTGAAAAACCTGGAATTTGATTCGGTGGCGATGAGTTACCATGCTGCCGAAGAGCATTTAAGGATTGTGATTACGTGAAATTGGAGGAAGGTTTTGATGATGGGACTTGTAGGGAGGCGGTGGCATTGTCTTCTTCGGGTTGTTGTGGAGAAAGCGGTGGCGGTGACGGAAGGTGGTTGTGGTCATTGTGGTGGTGGGCGAAGCTGGTGTTGGTGGTGGCATTTTTAGCGGTGTTGGGTGCCGTTTTCTTCAAATGGGTCGGACCCTTCTTCATGGATAAGGTTAATTACTCAATACATAATTTGTCCAGGAGCTTTCTATGATTGATCATGCGAAACTTTAATATCTAATGGAATGAATATTTGAGTTGTTAATATGATTCTGGTGAACGAGGATAATTGATTTTGTACATCTGAATGGACCTGGAAATCTTTCCTATTTTATATTTAGGGTATTTTCTTCTTAATCTATTAAGCTATTACAATTAGAATTTCATTTTAGTCAATAGCTCTGAATGCTTATCTTGATGATCATATGTACTAGATTGTATTAATTATGAATGGAGATTTTAATTTTTTCTGCCTGAAGGGAGCTTAATCGATGTTTGTTGAGCCAAAGAATTGTGTTAATTAGCCGGAAAGAGTTTGTAGCTTTTAGCTTGCTGGTCATTTTCAGTTTAACACTGGTTACTTTATTGTCACGGCTTATCCATTCTAATTGATGTCCAAATTTCAGTCTATATTTGAAGCTCTATCTAATACATTAGCACCATATCTGGTAAGAAGTACGAAACGGGATTGGACAGTACTGTGAACAAGATTTCTAACTTGTTTAGTACCGTGTGGTAAGGCAAACATGCACTAGTTTCTCATTGTATTACAGAGGTTATGAGTCCTATATCTTTTTCCCTTAGCCTCGATACGGTTTGGCCATTTTCAGCAATTATCACTGTCCTCCCTGATCATTTAATTTTCTGAGTGCAACTTGTTCTTTCCAGGAAATCATCCCAGTGAGCGGGAAACATTCAGCAAATCAATGCTAGCACTTCTAGTATTTGGTTCCATTGCAGTATTTCCTACCCTGCTTTTACCTTCTACCCCTTCCATGTGGGTGGCCGGGATGACTTTTGGATATGGGTACGGTTTTTTGCTGATCATTGGAGCAGTGGCTATTGGTGTCTCTCTTCCATATCTCATCGGTTTTCTGTTCCATCATAAGATCCAAGTACAAACTTTTGATTAGCTATGTTTTAACTCAGAACTAATGTCTTTTCTTTGGTGTATGTTATTACATTATTATATCGTTCCATTCCGCAGGTTTTGTTAGAAAAATATCCTAAGAAAGCTTCAATTATAAGACTCGCTGGTGAAGGAAATTGGTTCAATCAGTTCCAAGCTGTCACCTTGATTAGGATTTCTCCTTTTCCTTATGTAATATATAATTACTGTGCTGTGACTACTGTTGTTAATTATTGTCCTTACTTATTGGGGACACTGGTAGGAATGTTGCCAGAAATATTTGTTGCGATTTACACGTAAGATCTCGTCTCCCTCCAAAAATAAAAGGAAATGTCTTTTTTGTGTGTGTATATATGTATGTACACACACACACATTTTTTATTCGTTCCCTCTATTAAGAAGAAAATGTGAATAATCCTACCTTGTCTAAACACTACCTTGGTATTTCGGTATTTGTACATTAAAAAAATTATCACTTTACTTGTACTTATGGTATAGAGTTGTACATAACTTCTAGCATCTTCAGTGCAACTTCTTGCATTCATCTATTAATGATGGTTATCATTGTAGTCCTCTTTGATTATGAGGATGATATCTTTGTCACATCTTCGGTGCAACTTCTTGCATTCACATAATAATCTTGTATACACTTTGTCCATCTTCTGGGTATCGACCATATGATAGTTGCCGGTCTTCTGGTGCCAACTCTCTCTCTCTCTCTCCACGTGCGCGTTTATACTCATCCAATATAAGTTTTGTTTCTATTGGTTGGGGCAGAACTGTGTAAAGAATTTATTATTGGGTAAAGGGAAATTATGAAAAGAGCAAAGGGTAGTCTTGTGTTAGAAGACTTTCAAAATTTTTCTTATAGCACTTCAAATGTGATCTTCGACTTTTTATGGAATTCTTATCGGAGCAATGGCATATTGATTGCTTCAGTTTCTCGTATTTGATAACTTATATTCTGGTACTTAGTTTCTTGTATTTATGCCTTTTATCATTTGTTTTCCTCTGTGATCAAATCTCCAACGCAATTGGTGTTTGTTTTACTGTAGCGGCATCTTGATAAAAACTTTGGCCAATGCTTCTAAGGATCGGCGCTCACTATCAGCCGCACAGATTATTTGCAACGTTATTGGCTTTTGCATTTCAGTGGCAACGACAGTGATGGTCACATTATACGGAAAAAGGCAACTCAAGAAACTGTAGGCTGAAGAGGAGCTCTTGTCACAGTGATTTTTCGTTTTATTCTGGCTGGATCAAAAAACTGCACGACAATATACTCCCACATATTATTAAACTATGGACAGTCTGGTGGTTTCGATTTATCAATAGTTCGTCCTTGGGATGTTCTTTGATGTGTTATGGCTGCATAGAGTGGATTGGAAAGGAGACGAGAAAAGAAAGGTAAGACGATTGACATCGTAGTATGCATATTTATTTCGAAAGAAACAATACAGATTTTTTCACCTCCATTCTTTAGCATATCTGTATATAATCTTTCGGTTGTGCTAGGTGTATAATAGTTTAGATAATGGTTTACGTACACATGATATGGTAACATATGATTGGGTCAATTTCTTCTATCAAAAAAAAAAAAGAAAAATCACTTTTTCTAACACTCGTAAATCATTACTCAACTCAGTTATATACAAGTAGCATTACTCATAATTTTTGTATTAAAACTACTGGAGATTTTGAACTGCAAATTGAAATGACAGATTCTTCAATAATGAAAAGAAATTGTTTTCATGCTATGAAGAGTTTTCATTCTGAGTTATTATTATATTATAGCATAAACTCTTACTAATATACATCGACTTGAGATCGGGCTGATGCAAAGTGACATCTTTATAAGGGTGAAAGCAATGACCTGAGTTCGAGTCTCTTGTGAAGGATGAGGCAGGGGGAGGGGTTAGGGTGAAATTCGAAATAACAATAAAAAATTAATCACTTTCAGGGAAGAGGCCGCGGAAGAATTTAAAACTCGTCCATCTAAAGATGTGTTCTTTTTCTATATATTCGAACTAACACTAAAAGCATGTGAAATTTTCAACTAGAATGCACAACCTTTAGATATCTTGTGAACTTGCACTTCTTTTTTCAGTACACAGCTCTTCAATAGTCGTATTTTTCGATTGTGCTACATGTACATCACCATTTACAGATTGCCATACAAACGCGTGATGTGGTGAGATACGATTGGATCAAAATCTCTTCAACCAAAAAAAAAAAAAAAAACTTCTCCATTTCCTTTTTGGCACCTCGTTATTCTGTAAAACTTTCTGTACACAAGTAGCATTATTCCATATTTTCTCCCCCATGTTTGCAAGGTGGTTTGCAACTATATCTGTATTTGAAGCTTGCAAAATTTGTATCCGACATCCATCCATGCTCATCTTGAAATGACTTCCAAGCTTCGAATGAACCTGCCAACTCTGATCACACGATCAAAGAAGTCCTTGTAACATTACACTTCACTGAGCCAAATAGTTCCAGAACCAAATCTATGCTGCTTGTTTCAATGTATAACTGGATTTGCACCGTATATCAGCTCAACAGGCTGCTTCATACTGCACGGGTAAAAGATTAAGGGTCAGCCCAAAAATAGCGTATCTAGTCACGAAAACAAGCAATTACTTGGACGGCACATTATAGTGCACAAGTGATTAAGAAACAGCTCACGGAATATAATCTTTACTCTGGGTTACTTCTTTCGACATAAAACATTCCTCATCTAGATTGTGGTCATCTGAAGGAACGTGATTTTCTTTTGAATAATGTGAAAAAACTGGATTCTACACAGCGTACATAGCCACTCCTGCAGAATCTCCAAACCCACAGTTCCACTGTATCAGCAAATGGCTAATATGCCTAGGAACAATGTTGTGCAACTAAAATGAAACTGTTGTATCATACAAGTCTCAACTGTGGTACAGGACTTAATATTTTTCAATGTATTCAAAACTAAGATGTGTTATCTTTCTAGTTACATGTTATAGTCCCAATCATTATATCTCATGGAGATTTACCAGGCACGTTTCCCTCATCCGCCATTTCTTTTAGATAAATGCAGCAATGGTCTTCATTATATTGCTCGAGCAGCAAGTTGGGCCCCAACTTCTAAAATAAGCCAGTTCGTCCTCCATATTGAATTATAGTTAACCAATCAGTCGCCAAAGACTAAATATATCCAAATCTCCATTGAGGAGTCAAGTGACCCTCGTGGAAATATGCTTCACTTCGATTTTCTGACCACCGGCCCAAGTTGGAAACAGAATGTAACCCATGAAATTAGACATGTACAAGTTGGAAAGTATTGGTCATTCAGGATTGGTTGTGCAACTATAATGAAAGGTTGATGGCCAACTTGCTCCTTTTCAAAAGGGTGGGGAGTGCATTGATACCTGGACAATAGGTTAGGGACCAATGCTGCAATTTCCCCCTTTTCTCTAAATTTCCAGGTTATGCAGCAAATATTTAACATAGATAATTAGAGTGATGGAGATAATTCAGGATGCAAATACCAGAAGCTGTTACATACCTTTGCCTGAGTTTAAACATCCCCGTGCCTATTTGCATTGGTATGCCCATAATGATGCATTCACTTACTCCTTCAATCTTATCCTCTCTCCCGTGTACGGAAGCATTGAAAAGGTGATCCGCAGTCTTCTCAAACGAAGCCAACATCAACACACTATCTCTCATTTTCTGCACGCCATGCCTTGTAATTCCCAAGACTTCACCCTGCAATTGTAACACAATGATCACTAATAAGCAATACAATAATTTAATATTATACTTTGAAGTTGCAAAAAATACGGCTGTTTTGAACCAGAGACAAATGAAGTACTCAAGTCCAAATATCTAAAAATACATCTATACTGGACCAATGGAACTTTAGAAAAAACAAATTGACCTTAAATGTCATTAAATCTGCCAATAGCTTCATATGACGTATGTCGATGGTCATTCCATGGCTTGACATGGTATACTGAATCTCATCAATTATAACCTTTCTTGCAGCTTCAATTCCAAGTGTGTGTTGTACTTCTATTACATGATTACTTTTTGTTTTCTGCCCCACAACTCCTTGAATGCCCATGACAGCTAGGAGACCCGTTCTGAATTTTAAATAAGAACAAAATTAATTATTCATCGCAATCTTGGATAACTATATTGTCTGAGCAAGTAAAAATATTCAACCAACCCAAGGCACATGAAATGCCAGCTAAAAATAATGAGGGCATAGCAACAACCTTGAGTTTTTAGACCCCCACCACCAAAAAGAGAAAAGTACGAAGAAAATATCATAAAAAAATACTATAAACCCACCCTTCTACGAGCAAGTTGTGCTTTTCCTTCCCATCTTCCTTATCGGTGTACCTGTTAATTATGGCACGTTCAACTGAATTGATTCCCTGTCATGCCAAATGCACACAAGCGGAGAGATAAGGAAACAGAAACACAGAGAGAAAATTAGAGAGTTGTTTCATAGCTGCAATTTTCCATAAAGAATATATCACAGCATTAACGCTCTCTAATCTAGAAATTTCGATTCAATTTATGTTTCACCTTTACAACAACTTTTGAGAGCTTATTTCTGAGACTCTGGAGTTCAAACTGAATTTTACTTCTATCACTATCCAGAAAGACTTGCAGTTTCCTTTCATCTAAAACATTCACATCCTGTGGCGGGCACAAACCAATTTTGTAAATATATGCAATACAATTATACAAATAATGTAAATAAAGCAGAACGTGTTTTACCTTGTCCTTCAGTTTCAATTTAGGGGTTTGCAGAATTGATTCTTTTACTGTACGAGCATCAATGGCAAGTTGTGAGTCTTGTATTGTTTTCATGTCAAGTGTTATAACTATTTTCGCCTTCAATGATTCTTGAACAGCCTTTACACTCTTGGCTATCTGCAGACCAAAGAGACAGTCAAGTAAAAAAATCAAGCTAATACTTTCCAGCAAAGCCAAAACGATGAAAACGTGTGCATGAAATTAATTTTTAAACCTAAAATCCATAGATTTTTAATTCCATGACAGTAGCAGAACATCTCTAATTGTACTTGCATGCTAATCAATTCATGTAGATGTCAACTTACCTGCCCTAAAAGTGTTTTCTCAACACGACCTTTCACCATTTTTGCAAGTATAACATTATCATCACACTCAAGTACTGCAGTGATAATTGGGGTACTAATTCTTTTTGCAGCATTTATTATTTCTTTTATCCTAGGAACTCCAAGCGTAACATCTATTGTGCAGTTAAGAAACACACGTTCAAACCAAGCAATGAAATTGATTGTTATATAGGTTGAGCATCAAACATTAGAAGGATACTCATGCTAGCAACTCCAGCGAAGTGGAAAGTTTTTAATGTCATCTGTGTCCCTGGCTCTCCGATACTCTGAGCTCCAATTGCACCTATTGCACTTCCAGATTCTATTTTCTTTGAATGATAACGGGTGATGCATGTTTTCAAGAAAGCCTAAAAATAAACAAGGCAAGATACCAATATCAGATTCATATCATGTTAATTGACAATAACATACAAGACAACTATATTACAATAGCTTAGTAGGGGCCAAACTGCAACCACAGTTTAACAATTATATATAATAAATACTAAAATTGCTGATGCATATGAGTCGCTTGCAAGCTTCCTCTTTGCATAGAAAACAAATGAAAATACTGCAAAAATTCTTTCTAACCTTGAACAATTCATTAAAAAATGAAATAGTCAAGGAATAAACTACACTTCAATCTCTCGACATTTTGATCCTGAATTTCGAGCCTATAGGAACTCAGGTATTATACTCCCAATGATGAATCATTATGTCCTCAAGAGCACGGGAAATCATGGGTTGAGAGAGGGGGGAGGGGGGCTTACAAATTTATTGCTGGATGGGGTGAAGATTCTCAGATGATATCGTGGTTACAGAATTTGAGGCAAATTAAAGTCAGTTGTACCTATATGCGTTTTTCTCAAAGGCAAAGGAAATTTAGAAGGAATTCATTAAAACAACTCTGTGTGTATTTTTCTTCTTTTTAACTCCACAAGACAACTATCCATAAGTTTAAACAAGTTACTCTTTCTGTAATTAATTTACTACATTATTGTGAGAAGTCTATGTCATGAGTTGGATTATTTTAAACAGTGTGAAGTCCAGGAAGCAGCAATGCATCAAGTCATTGGGAGTGGTCGATTGGGAGATAATTTTTTATTTCTTGCACAGCTTCAATGTGGGACTACACGAAGTTTAAATTTCAAATTCTAATAAAAAAGAATCGCTCGCTACTTTGATGGTGGATAATGCTAATTCCATGGACCGATCTGCCTTGGCCAGTCATGAATCAAGTGACAGTTGCTGCAACAAATTCTGTGAACCCAGGGAAATCCGAAGGATGAAACCAAGTGACGGAGACTCTTTTTAGTGTGGTTACTGCCCCAAGATAAATCGTGAACTTCATCTAAAAATTCAGAACTAACTTTGAAGGGGTTTTATTCTTTAAGAAATGCCAATGAGTGCTACCAAACACGATTATTCGATCACTACTTGCAGGGGTGGAGGGAGGAGTCCTATGGGTCACATGCCTCCCCTGGAGTTACTTTTTTATTAAATCGTCTTTATTTTGAGTAAAAATTGCCATTTCAAAACCATTTATTTGCCTGCTTTTGTTCCCTCTAACACCAAAACTCAGCAAAATTCCCCCCCCCCCCCCACCACCCCCCCCCCCCCCCCCCCCCCCCCCCCCCCCCCCCCCACCCCCCCCCCCCCCCACCCCCCCCCCCCACCCCCCCCCCCCCCCCCCCCCCCCCCCCCCCGCCCCCCCCCCCCCCCCCAGAAAACCACCCTTCAAAATTCAAACCCCATCCCATCCAAAAACTCCAAATCATCACCACCCCAACCCCCAACCCCGACTTGTTCTCATTCAATCCATTATCCCAATTTCAGCCATCCGTTTGAGTGTGGTTTCTCCAATTTCCAACCATATTTCACCTTTGGCCATTTGGCAGAAAGCTAGTATGGCTGCCCTTAGTTTGTTTTGCTAGTTTTCCGTAACGATTAATTTCAGTTTGTATCATTGGGCTTAGTATATTTATACTTAATTTGAGTGAATTGCAAAAAATGATGTTTTTCAGAACATGAAAATCCGTAAGGAACATTTGTAAAAAATTGAGACGGATTAAAATTATTAAGTATTGCCTTCTTTTAAGAGAGAGAATTGTGCGCTAGTAATCTATTTCCTGGCTGTGCCACTGACTACTTGAATCAGCAACTGATTTTTTATTGAACCCCACCCCACCTATGTCATTGATGAAACCAGGAAGTTTTCAGAAAATACTTGTAACTTGCAAAAGTTCAAATTACCCGGAGCTGCTGGGAAGTAATTCCAGATATATTTGAAGCAACATTTTCAAGATATCCAAGTTGTTCGCTTCCATGTTGTCCTCCATCAAATTTTAGAGCTTGAATTGTGTTCTCCATGCCTTCGTATTTGCTCGTAATGAATTTTGATAACGAAGTAGCAAAGGCATTTGAGCACCCCTGACTTTCTTCAATAAACTTCGTTAATGCATTTGACCACCCCTCTTCAGGAGTCAGACCATGCTCTGAAATATTAATCAATTGGCAGAGTTCTGAAGCAGATAAGCTGTTTTGTTCCAATGCAGGACATGTTGCCTGTTTTAGAAATAAGAAAAGACATAAAAAAGTTCACCATCAAGTAAAGGGTTAAAATAAACAATTCTTTTATTAGAGTAAGAGTTACTTTCCACACAAGTAACTTTTTTACTTGGAAAGTAAGAAAATTAACATATGAAAACATGTTTGGAAACAAAAATTACCAAAAGTAACTTTTACTTTTTTTAAAGCTTAGCCAAACATGCACTGTTAGTCAATAAAAATTGCAGATGAGTATCAAAAGGTGATACGACCTTGACTTTCATAAATAATCTTTCGAAATTTAGGGGGCATCCAGTTTTCTCTTCCATCTGAGAAGGATCCATACCATCATCACCATACACAAACTGAACAATATTTGCACTAGCATTTCGTACTGTACTGTCATAATGAATAGACAAATCCTCCAAAGCTTTCATAAGTCTACGAGACATATACCCCGTGTCAGCAGTTTTAACCTGCAACAATTAAAAGGTTAACATAACAAATTCATATAGCATCACGTAAATAGTATTGTACAAACATGCGAAAAATCACCCATGAAAGACGAACCACATCAAAAACAATTGAAAGCCTTCAAGTACAGATAAAAAAGATATAAACGAAATGAACTAAACCTACAAATTGACGATTTCCATCCATGAAATATCTGCCATAACTCAGACTTAGGAAATCCTTACTTCCAGAAAAAACCCATAGATAATAATTTCTGCTGGTCTTATCACGTATTTTGACAGGAAATTTTCGATTTTCATTTTTCATTCTAGCTCAGTGAGGATTATGCAAACTGATTCAGATTATTTCAATAATTGAGAATGAGAAGTGACTAAAGAATAATAAATATTTTTAAATTTTGAGAATAGTACCTTGACAAATCATAATTTTTTGGTTTTTA
This sequence comes from Fraxinus cuspidata, assembly GCA_903798385.1. Lineage (NCBI taxonomy): Eukaryota > Viridiplantae > Streptophyta > Magnoliopsida > Lamiales > Oleaceae > Fraxinus > Fraxinus cuspidata. The sequence continues at coordinate 15,636 of CAIGRP010110002.1, forward strand.
CCCTAAATATGTCTCACTAAAATTTCCATCTTCCAACTTACATCAACTAAGGAAACTTGGCCTCATTTAAATGATGTCATAATTGCAAAAAAAAAACGGAAGAACAGTAAAGGGAAGCTGTTGGCCTTTTCCAGTCATAAAAAGTCAATTGTCATCAAGAAAGTCTTCAAACGATAGACTATACAACTTCTAAGCATATAATCTTCATTTCTATTACAGCTTACAATCTTTTACGTCCACAATACGAACTATTACCATCCAATCCATGATCAGAAACCATATATATTGAGGAACAAGAACCTCAATATGTCGTAACTTTTTGGAAAAGGATCCACATTTAATGTTACAAGGAAGCTATCGATGTCAATTCCATGGTAGGGTATTAATTGTTGTAGAAACACAATCAGCCAATTCTCAATCTGTCGCATTAATGGACTCTTGGTCAACAAGGGTCAATGTAAGTATGTGCATTGCAAAATTCAGGTACAAAAAGAAAGAGAGACGAAGGTAAGAATCTCAATACATTAATTATTAAAACTATATACTGGTTACTTCTCATGCAAAATGAAACTAAGCAAAGCAAACCAAATCATCCATACCGCTGTATCTACAAGGCCTTCTCTTCCTCCCATTGTATGGAAAAAGAATTCAGTTGCAGTTAAACCAGTATAAAATGAATTCTGAACAAATCCTTTAGCCTGAATTTAATAAAGGAAGACAAAATTTAGCGTCAAGAATAACATTCACGGCTTTAAAAATTAAGTTCATGTTAGTAGTATATCTTAACGAGTCAACAAACAATAAAGATTATCACCAACGCCTATACCATACAAATTTTTGAATGCTTAGGCATTTAATAAAATCAGAAATGCAGTCTACTATGGCCAAAACTGAATGCATTACATGACAAGTTGCTAGGAACTCAAAGCAACTAAATAAACCCGTGTGAACCAGGTTGACAACACAAGTACAAAGAAGAAATGGCTTTTGGTAGAATAATTAAGCATGTGTCTCTCCAGAGCAGCAGGCTAAAAGTTTATCATGCTGGCATTGGAACAGGGACACAAAGCGAATTTATCTAGCCCCTCATTTGGTGAGGATCAAAATCATTAAAAATTTCAAGTCAAAGTCAACAATTAATTTTGAGCCTGTTTGAGCCTCATTTTTTTAAATATTACATTTTGGAATAGTATTTTGATGAAAAATGTGTGGTTAACAAATAAGAAAAAGTTATGGATTTGCGTATAATATTATTTTATTGGAGAATGTGTGGATAAAAATAAGAGGGAGAAAAATGTTTTTGGAAATAATGGGGACCAAACAAGGGCTTTAGCCACACATTTCATCAACTTTAATCAAAATTTACTAAAAAATTGATTTTAATCTACAATAAACAGGGCCTAATAAGTTACAAAAGTATAAAGTTGCATAAAAATTATTATGCCCAGCTAGCATAAGTTCCTTATAAATTCCGTAAGTATTCGTTTATCATAATTCATAAAAAGCCTTTAGCTGTGTGACAGGAACAGTAAGATATAAGGCAAATTTAGACATTTGAACAATGTCCAATTCAACCAACCGTTCTAAGTGTTTTGGTGAGTGCACTCAACCCGGTCAGTACCAAACAAACTTTGATCTGCCTTGAGAAGTTAATTTAGATCCACTATCAAGTTAATGCAGATCCAATTCTAATCTACCAAACCAATCAGCCTGCCATGTCACTTCTTATAAGTCCCAACTAACAGACTATCGTGAAATGCAAGAACCAAAATCCTTCATTTAACCTTAATTATAAAGGCGCCTGTCTCCTATCACTTTTTTATGAGTGTCACAACCATATAATTTCAACTTGTTTGATTTTCTTGTAAGCACCAATTATAAAAGTTGACTTCTTGCTCATCACATCCAATCAAAGACACGCAAGATAAAAGCAGATGTCCTTAACCATAGAAATACTGTAATAGGAATATATATTTCAATTTCTTTTCAAACAGCATACAGTAAATAAATATTTGAATTCACCCCCCAAAAATAAGAACATAAAGATCAAATTTTTATTCATCTCCTGTACATTACAAACAATATATCTAGAATTCGTCACAGTCAATAGGTTATTACTTCAAAGCACTCGTGTTTAAAGTTGCATGATTTATTGCCATGAAATGAACATGTCATGCAAATCAGAAAGAAGATCATAGGAATAGGGAAATAAGGTGAAAATATTAATGTGAAACAGATGGGAAAATAAGCAAGGCAGGCTCAGTTTTTCTCCTGAAGAACTCAAAGAACAATAAACACAAGCAAATGAATTCTGGCACAATGCAGAAAAAAATTATGACAACCAAAAATCCATAAAGGAACTTACATTTGGGTCCACTGCCTTTTTTGCAAAATGAGGAAGAGTTCGATCTATGAATCCATTAGGAGCTCTACGACCTCCAACAATTTGCTGACCAACACATGCAATCATCTGGCAGATATTGATAGGAGATCCTTTGGAACCACATTGTGACATGATCAGCGGGCTATTTCTCCAATTTAGATGTTGCATACAAACCTATCAGAACCAATCCGTATCAGAGCTAGTAGAACTGAGCTTAAGAGAAAATTTTACTTTGTGAAGAGACAACACACAAGTCTGACAGTCATTGAGTACATTTTGAGTCAAATATAGATGACTTGATAATATGGAAAAAAGGCATAGGAAGTTGCGAGAGAATGCAATAGTAGAGATTCAACATGGAAGCTGAGTTCAGTCCCATTTGTAGTGGACAACAGATAGTAAGAGTCTAAGGTAGATCTTTTGAGGCAGACACGCATAAAAACATCTTTGTCTACAGTCTTGACAACGATAGTCATACACCTGAGTTCATTTCCAGAAACTAATTTTGAGGCAGAAAGGATTTAAAATGATTGCAGCCTAATTTCCTCCTCGGGTTACCCCATGCTGGGACAGACTATCCTCTAATATGGCAAAAGAAGGGAATGAACACCCAGTTTTACCCCAGCCGAGGAACGATACATATATAGACACCCGATAAGATATTATTCTCAAACAAAGTACAGGTCCCTTATTTTGTTTCCTCATTCCACACATCCCCAAACAATATTTTGTATTCAGCTATTCCTCATTGCATTCACATCATTTGAAATTATTAAGACTCAAACTCAGTGCAAACAGTTGAACACACTTGGAGCACAAAGAAGTTATATTGCCACGTGCCATCTACAGCAACTAACCTTTCCACGAGTAGGTACATCTAAACTGGATGAGCCAACAGAAAATAGGTAAGGAAGTAATCAAGAAAAAAGTGTCTGCAATCTCCAGGAAGTGGTTGTGAGGTAAGCCAAAATACACCCATTCACAGTATAACTAGTATTTAAGAAATCAAAAAAACATATATATAGTAAAAAAAAAAAAAAAACACACTCTTACATTCCCAGTTTCTTCTCGAATTTTGTTTAATACAGAGGTTATTTGAGCTTCAAGGGTTTGAGCAGCATCACATCCAGTTTTCAACTTAAGCCGTCCGTGCTCATATTCGTGTATGAACTCGTCACACTTCTTATACTCTTGAGAAATTGTATTTTTCTTCTTTTCATTCAGTTCATTCCCAGGTTGGACATCATCGATTCCAATGGAAAACCCATGATTTCCTATCCATCGAGCACTGCAATGTCACAAACAATCAACAATATACTAATATGTCCTTTTTTCTGCTTTGGTTAAGTCAAAATTGTAACAACGATCAATAAAAGCAAATAATTTATTTCCCTTGGTAAAACGGTCTCCCTTGAAGTGCAAAACTAAGACAAAACCCTCAACGTTAAGCACCATATTTGCTTTTCCTCTACATCACCCCAACCCCCAACAAATTACCAAGGGTTACATTCAATCATTAGCTAAGTTCTCAATCTCCAATGGATTACCAAACAATAATCATCTTTCTGAACACCCCCAGCCCAAAACACATAAGAAAAAGAGGAGAAGAAAAGAAACTTGGATTCATATGAACCTTTAAATTGGAAGAATAACCACTAGAATCCTATTCCTCAACTAGAAGATCTAGTGCTTGCTTGGCTAAGTTGCAAGCGCTTATAAACAATGGGTCCCAAGGAATGTGTAGTTAAAAAGTTGATAAAATTGCGGATCCCAAGTAATGTGTGGTTAAAAATTATGTTAGAACAGCTTATAAACCTGAAAATTTTTGCCAAACATGCAGCTAATGTTCCTGCACAGTGCTCAGTGAATTTCACAACAGTTTCCTGTTTTAAGGCAATCAACTTTGCGTATCAAATTGTTCTTTAACGGAAAGAATCATTCAAGACATGCATGATGGAGGCTTGGGAGGACATTATGGGCAAGACATATGACATCGTTGAGCAAAAGCTCTTTTGGCCCAATATGAGGTGTGATACGTATAGATTTGTTGAAAGATGTCTAGTATGCCAAGAATAGAGAATATAGGTTTCTACACCCCATTACCGGTTCCAACAGCACCTTAGGAAGAAGTATGGATATCGTGTAGGGATTACCTAGAAGTCAGAGAGGAATGGATTCTATATTTGTGGTTAATCGATTTTCAAAGATGGATCATTTCATTAGTAGCAAGAAATCTAGTGATGCATCAAATGTGTCTTCTCTTTATTTCTAAGAAATTATGCGTTTACATGGAGTACCTAATTTTATAATTTAAGATCATGATTCAAAGTTCTTATCGCATTTTTGGAGATCTCTGTGGATGAAACTGGGAACCAAGTTGCAATACAACCGTTCTTACCATCCTCATACAGATGGGAAGACCGAAGTTGTTAATAGGAGTTTGGGAAATCTTTTAAGATGTCTGGTCAGGGAATATCCAAAACAATGGGATTTGGTCATTGCACAAGCAGACTTTTCTTATAACTATTCCAAAAACCGAACTACAGGAAAGAGCCTGTTTGAGATAGCATATGGTAAGCAACCTGTCTATTTTTATGATTTGATTCCAATACCAAATTCTGGAAAAACTGAACTGAAAGAAAGGCTGATAAATGAAGCAGTTGCATGACTACATTAAGTTGAAAATTGAAGAGTTGAACTCCAAGCACAAAGAAAATGCAGACAAAAGATGGAGAGTCCAAAGCTTCAAAGAGGGCGATATGGTGATGGTCTACCTATGTAAAGAGCGGAATCCAGCAGGCACATATTCTAAACTCAGTAAAAAGAAGACTGGGCCATACAAAGTCCTTGAGAAAATTGGAGAAAATGCCTACAAAATCGACTTGCCACAACACTTGGGAATACATCCAACATTTAATGTTTCAGACTTGTATTTTCATCATGGAGAAGATTCAGCTGATATCTAGAACTCTCTTAAAAGGTTTTTTTTTTTTTTTTTCAGATTTTCCTTAAGAAATTTTGGCTCCAACGGTGTTTGGGGTATTTTAACTTTGGTTACTTCACTTGTTTAAGGTTCAGCTTGCATTAATGACAGACCAGTTTTTAAAACATCGATGATAAGACAGGTCTTAGGGAAGGGATGAAAAGTCAAAAACAAAGCAGTCATATACAGGAAGAGTTTGCCAACAGGAAAAAGAGAAGCTTGGAACAATGCCTTTGCAGCTACTTGAAGTACTGATCGATTCAGACTTATTTAACTATCATCAAATCGACATCCAACAAGCCAATTTAAATTCAAATTTGACACTAATGAATCTGCATTAGATACGAAGTTAATATGACAAAGAGTTAAATTATTTTATAAACTAAAACCAACATCACAATTTATTATAACGTCACCCAAATCAGTGGTTCATGATCAGATAAATAAAGAAGTGGATAAACTGACACGTTACGGTGGAAGTGAAGCTTTGAAACATAGTTGACTTGTTGGTTTTTAATATTTTCGAAGGGATGCAATTTCAGAGTTGTAAAAGCATTGAACACCAAGAGGGCAACAGCAGATTACAGCTGTTAAAACACACCTTAACTTTGCCAATCGATTCATACACACAGCAGCGGCATGTGAATTATAATCCCTGAGAAGAACTGAGAAAAGGCCATCCTTGTTTCCATTCCCTATTTCAATGTCACAAGAATGAGTACGTAACTAATCTATATCCAGTTGTTTCAAGCAATAGCTTAGAGAAAAGGAAAAAATAATAATTTTATGAAATCTATTAGGGTATCAATCAGGGCAGAGAATCTAAATGAGTAACACTGGCCATTGGTGAGACCACAAAAGTCTCTGTACAAGAATTTATTAAGAAAGGTAAGCAACTGCAGGATAAGATTCAAAACATTCTATATAATTCAAATACTACTCTGAAAGATCAAATCATTCTCGATTGGATGATTCAGAGTTGAGCATTTAGTCATCTCCAGCGTATGGTAAAGCACAATCTCCTGGTGCAAATTCTTTTTGTTAAAATTTCTATTGTGCACTTCAAGTCGAATGAACCAAGCCTACAGATTTACATATACTGTTATTGGAAGTTTTCATGTTTGAACAACTAAATGCTGTCTGCAATCAACATGCTATCTGCCACGCACATTACTTTTTTATTTTCTACATAACCCCCCCCCCCCCCCCCATTACTTTTTTTTTTTCTACAAACCCCCCCCCCCCCCCCCCAAGTACCTAAGCTGATGCGTGGGTCCACAAATTAAACAATTAAGTTTGGTTGGCTTTCTACTTTCAAACAAGTATGATAGAATTCAGAATCAGATTCTACAGATTTGATGCTGAATTTTTTAGTTTACATTGATCTCAGATAAAAACAACTGGAAATTCAAATATTTTACTACTATGGAGAGTATTCAATCAAATGCTGATCTAACAAGAAGAGCATGACTTCCTTCAATTTTACTAAAAACCACTAAGATTGAATGACAAACAATGTTGAACGGTTCAAGGGAGAAACTTCTGTTTCTATTTTAAGACAATTTTAAAAAAAAAATGTAGACTGGGACTACTAAGAATCTTAGTAAAACTGCTCCACCCCAGCCCAAAAAAATGAACTTAAATCAATTTTTCAATTCAGATCTGGAGGTTTCAAGTGCCTTTAGAAAGTCATTCTGTCAAAAATGAAGAAGGTAGTTTCTAGAATGCGTTAGTTTAATCTAAACAAATTTGAAAACTTACTGATACAATGTTTTCTGCATGTTTCTTTGGATACTACTATCAACTTCGCCAACCAAAAGGGGGACAAAATGAACTACGTGGTGTGCAATAACAAAGATATCACAAGTGTCCCCTAAAAATACGTTTACTAATGAAGCTATACAAAAATATTGATTTTACTTTGAGGAACCAACAACTGTTAAATATGACATCGGAAGCAAAGAGGAAGTGGAGAGGTAAAAAAGACATTCTACAATCCAAGGTTAGGCAAGACAATTTGGTGCAAAAGCAGCCAGAATTCTTGAAATAAGAATAAAGTCGAAAAACTCGACATTTGTAGAGAATAATTTTATTGTATTGAATCGATTGAATTTGATGATTGAAAAGTGTACAAAGCCTTTGTTTATAATCTTCCTAATATAAGGAAACTAAACTAAAATTCTAAAAAGAAAGAAAAATGAAATCCTAATCTAAAAGAAAGAAGAAATCATATTCTAATCAAGAAAGAAGAAGAAATCCTATTCAAAATAAGAAAGAAGAAGAAAAAGAGATAAAATCAATCCTATTTGAAATAGGATTATCCTACATCAAAACTTCAGACACCATTACAATTAGCAGAACCTCCGTGAATAATGGATTGCAGATGCACAAACACATGCAACGCATCAATCAAAGAACACAGAGTGAATTGACAGTTGCAAATAATCTTCTAACACATCGCAAATCTCTTCCTAAAGAAACCCAAAAACAAGGGACGAATAAAAACTTAATGACTTTATAAAGGGATAGAAAGGACACAAACCTAAAGTAGCTTTCCCAAGTTGTCCACTAATCAGTTCACTGTTACGAATACAAACGAACCCATCATTTGGACACATCATTTCCTTAGGCTTCTCCTTTTCACCTTTAGGCTTGCTATAAGTTTTTTCTGCAACAGTAAGATTTACGTAGACTCTCATTTTCGCATGTGGCCGCAGTAATACACTAAACAATTGTTTACCAGTCCAGAGCTCTACTGGCTGCAAAAACAACAAAATGAGATAAAATATCCTTGTTCCAAAAGCAGCAGAGAAAAAAAAAATTTAGCAGTAAAGGATACAAGACCAGGAAGACAAACTGAGACGTGAGATGCAAATTTTAGGATAAGTATCAAAATTCCATAAATCTCTGTCTCGCGATGAATGAGAAAATAGACGTACATTCATGACTTCACAACATTAAATTAGCAGGAACGTTTTTAGGTATAATAAAATACCCTGAATTAATAAATGACGGAGAACTCCAGATTGCATGTGAAAAATGATGAAAATTTTCAAGAACAGTGACCGTGTATTTAAATTACAATGCACAAATTCTCAAACTCAACCTTAATTAACGTTGGTGTTGGCAGATCAATTGGGTCCATAGCATCCCCCATATAGGAACACATAAGTGAAAAAGAAGCACGATCATAGAAGGTGTCTTTTCTTGTTATGAGGAAGGATGACGTTAGGAAATCCTGTGTTGAAGCTACCAAGATTTCACCATTCTTAGGAGTGCATAAATTGTTCTGCACCTGCAACATTATTATAAAGCTTCAAAACAGGTTACATAGATATAGCTATGAACAAAGCAAAAAAATAAGGCATAGTATAACCGCTAAAAATGCTAGTATTAAAAGGCTGTCTCCATCGTCTAGCACGCACGTAATGATGATGTTTTTAGTTATTTTGATCATTGAAGTCCAACCAAGAACAAGTTTCTGGTAAATTAGTGTTATGATGTCAAAAGAGAGATCCAATTGAAAAGCATCATATGAATTGGTGATACTTCTCCCATGGTATGTAAGAAAATCAGACCAAGTTTGAAAGTGAACTAATCAATAGAACGTCAAAACAGTACTTAAAAACAGTAGACAAAAATGGGAACTCGTTCTCCTTCCAACCTCAGCAGTTCCCTTTTTATCATTTTCCTTCTCTCTCTCTTTTTTTTTTTCCTTTTATTTTGCCAGCCACCGGGAAGAGTTCATTTATAAGAATATCTCAAAAGATTATGTACTTTTGTCCTCCCTCCCAACCAATTTATGTAGAGAAACGAGAATTCGTTCTCCTTGCATTTTCACCCATTTGGGGAGGGAACCACTTTCTCGCTAATATTAGCATACAATTGGTAACATAGTAATTGGAATTAATCAGTTTCAAATTTTACCTCCATTTTGTGATCAGTTTATTATACAGCACTGAGGTGGGGCCTAGTATGATACCTGCTCCTCCCTCTACCACCCAAGTATACTAAATATCCCTTTAATGTTGCCCAAATTCCTGCCAAAGACAGTTCAGTCTCCGTGGCCACAGGTAATACCAACTACATTTATGACTAAAAAACGCCCAGTTTCAGAAATATATTAGGTGATATGTAAAGACTTGATGACATTTCATATGTTTAATAATAATATTTCTGCATCGTAAGGGTACAAATAATTGTAATAGTTAGCTCTCGATCCAGTGAATGTATTAGAACTACTTTTTCCAACAATTTAACACAGCAATTTCTATTTTTTATCTTTCCACACCATGGATCGAGACAAATTTTTACCGTGAGGGGAATCAAGTAGTTGACTTACTTGCCACTGTAGGTTGAGGAACACCATCACCAGGAGTATGGACCCTAGACCTTCCTCGAAGATTACTGATACAGATTGACCGATATGGTATCTCTAGCAGAGGGCTATAGTTTACTTTTGCTTCTTTACCCTTGTAAGGGAGGTGGTACCTCCTCATTTACTGTTTTCTATACATTTACTACTTTTTTGGAAGTCAGCACACAACCCCCCCCCCCCCCCCCCCCNGTGTCGTTCCAACTGTTAAACGTAAAAAAAATTCGGTTGTTTTTATCAATTAAAATGTATAAAAATTATATTGAAAACGAAATAAAATATACGTAACCTCCCCCCCTCCACGTCACCCACCCCCCCCCCCCCCCCCCCCCCCCCCGCCCCAAAACACCATGTATTCAAGTGAGTTCCATATATATTATGGTTGACGAATGCTAACCCCCATAATCCTCCTCTAGTGGAGCCTAAAAACATACTAATGATGAGTTGATTTGCCCCTAAAATTCTTTCCACACCATGGAAGAAAATGCTAAATTGATGATGGTCTAGTTATAATATCATTCCAGCTATATGTCTTATCCAATCTTAAAGTGTAACAAGCATAAAACAACTCATTGCTCTTATTAAGAGAACTCCTAGTATGAAGGCGGTTTAAGTTGGCATATACTCCCCCAAACCCTAAGACCAAATTCAGGATTCAGTATTGTTTTAAGCTTTGGCGTCAAAAAACCACATAGATCTTCTGACAACATGTAAGATAACACCTGCCCACATGTAAAACAAATTCAAGAATCCGTCCATAAAACTACCTAAAAAGCTATTAACCATAATGATGATAAAAAGAAGCTGTAGCATCAGAATAACAGCCCACGAGAAAACATTCTTAATATTAAGCAAACAAATTTATTATTGCATAGAGAAAGATTATGTAGCACACGATAACATGCAAAAACGAGGTGACTGCAAATGAGGATAAGAAGTCCACTTCCATAGCATAATGCAAATATCCCAAAACTGATTATGGTACGACAATTGTGTTATGGACATCAATCAAATTGTTGATCTGATGGTTTAAAAAGTTGTTGAGGATGTACATGATAATCTAAACAAGTAGTTTATGAACGCCATCAAACATTGTATATACACCATATGTGCCCGACGTCAAATATCATTAAGACTAAATTGGACCAGCTACTAGCATAAGTGGGGAATAACACTGTAAAAAGTCAAAGTATGTTACCCCCATTAGCATAATAGCCTCTGCACGAGCCTCTTCAGTTTGGGGAACATGCATATTCATCTCATCACCATCAAAATCTGCGTTGTATGGATTGCAAACTGACTCATTAAATCTCAGAGTTCGCCAAGGCATTATCCTTGCCTACAAGCAACAAATATATTAGATAATGCATATGGTAGGGGTTTGGAGAGTTCAAAAAAATGCTCTGTACTGATACCGATAATTACCCGATGGCACATGATCGACATACGATGCAAACTTGGTTGTCTATTAAACAGAACAGCATCTCCATCTTCCAGATGACGATCAACAATATAGCCATATTTAAGTTCATCCGCATGACGCTTTCTGGATGAGAACATTAGAGATCTGCAACAGATAAAATCCCATTAGCCCAAATACTCCTCTCAAAAGAAGTACATAATAGATTATAGAAGGTAGTCCATACATCTCGGTACCATCAGGGTGCCTTATAAACTTTGCACCAGGGTATTTATTTGGCCCATTACGTACACGCTGCCTCAACTTCTCTATATTATGATGTGAAACACGCTCAGGATAAGTTAAAATTCGCGCCATTAGGATTGGAATAGCAACCTGAACACAGGAGAGCATTCAAATAAAAAATTATGACCAGTCCAAAATTAATTCAAATCTCACTTTAAATTCAGACCTCGGTAATTTTCAGGTTTGGATCAGGAGATATAACAGTCCTTCCAGTATACTCTACACGCTTCCCCGACAGATTCCCACGAAAACGCCCTGATTTCCCTTTGAGTTTCTGAACAAAGCCAGTCAATGGCTTGGCAGCGGGCAAGTGCGACGGAATACCACGGACGTCACTGTTTATATACTGTGCATACTCCATTTGAAGATCGACCAAACTAGTCTGATCCAACATTTTAAATAGAACACTTGGTCAGGACAAGACAATTCTACATTTTCTGAAAGACTTTACAAGAAGACTAAGTGCATTACGCATCAGCACAGCAGTAATGTTCTAATACAAGAAACCATACAGAAATGATAGTTTTAGAAATCAGCACTCACATACATTATGAAAATCATGTTAGTTACCAACATGTATGACCACAAAAATAACAATAATAGCAGCAGGTAGTAATCTGATCAAATATCAGAGAAAAAAAAAAAAGTTGCCAACAGAATCCAGAGAATCATGAACAGGCCATGTTCATGAATATAGGGAGCTTTGGGTCTAAAGTGTATCTTCTTTTCCTTTTTCATCTATTGGAAACAAAGTATTTGAAACTCAAAATAAATAGAACTTAGTTATTAAAGGACCGAGTAAATTTTGCACTTTCAAGCATGCTCGTTGGGTGCTTCCATGCGTTTCTATCACTACTGTCAAGCTTGATCTCAAGATGCATGTCAAAACCTTGTATTACATCATATATGAATTGACTCCCCAAGTGTACATATCTTTTATGTGAACAGAAGTAAATATTCAAATTGGAGATGGGTTGTATTATTGTTACCCCATCTGCAACTTCTGTACATTTTTAGTAATTTAAACAATTCAGAAAGTTCGCCTGCATATCCACCTTCCTTGTATACAAAGCAGACTTTTCAAATCATAAATGACATATCAAGAATCATGATGGTATGATAATAATAATAAGAGAAAATTTTAGGCAAAACCACGACCATTGTTAGAATCAAATAGACATGCACAATATTAAGAAGTAATTAATTAAGAGATTGTGTAAGCAAAAATGTAAATTCAAAACAGAGTATGAAAATTATCTTACCAAGCTTTTGCCATGAAGGTTTGACTCTGATATTTCCTGGCGAAGACTAGCATTTGCCTGAATGATGCGCTTTAACCTCTCTGTAGTGTCATTCTCATTGCTGCAACAATAGACAGAGGGTTGAAATTTTTAAAAGCTTTCTCTCTTCCCTTTTTGGCTCTTTATTTACAGAAGGGAGAAGAGAAAAATTGACATAAAACCAAAAAAGTAGCACCAATCTGACACTTTGCTTATCAATTAAATTGCTCTCCTGGCCTGGATCAGCGACAAAAATTTAGGTGAATATCCAGTTGGCTTAAGGTTTTGATATACCATCCTTCCCATTCAATTTTAATGCAGTGGTCTGCTTATCACTATTTACACAAGCAGCATGAAATCTATTTACAACGTGGTGAACACGATAGTTCTACCCTTTGAGCAATTATTTATGTTGAACTTATGTGGCAAAGTATTAGTCCCACTCTAGGGAATACAAGGTACTCGAATTTTTAGCAAAAAGCATGTTATTCATAATGCATTTCAATTCGAATAAAAAAACCCAATTGATTATCCACATATGGACCAACTCAACCGTTTATATTTTAAAAGCCAAAAGGGAATCTCTCATCCAAGAAACAAGAAAGCCCACTGGTTCGCTCTCCTGAAAGGGTAATCTTGGAGCAACTGAATGCACAAGAGCTGTGAGGTCCATGAGCTGATATTACTGATCTTTTGTACGTCTTCTTCAATCATGACTTGTGATTTTGATTTTTAAGCTATACTTCCAAATTTAGTAGGTAGGGATAAATATTTGTCATGCCTTATAATTTAATGAGTAATGTGATTGTCAGGCGAGTCAGTTAAACAAAGAGCGTATTGGCCACTTTTATTATTAGGATACTCTAAAAGTATTGGTCATTAGAATTAATTCTGTGGAGGCTTCCTTAGCCTTTTGTATTATCCTTGTACATAAAATTGTCAGTTGTTCCATATGTTCAGTACCAAGCCTTTTGTTTCTCAACTTCCGTACACCATCAGGCCTCAGCAGCATTCCCACTCTATTATAGAACTTCAACTCAAGGAGACAACAGAAGGCAAGTGATGGAGATGGAGATGGAGATAGAGATAGAATAAATATAAGATTTAGATATTATTTTAAATTAGAGTTTAATTCAAATTATGTTTATTTAAATTAGATTATATTAGTCTTAATATTTTGATAAAGTTCTAATTTACAAGAAGTTCTATTGATTCTAGAATATTGAGGGCTTATTCATTGTAATTGGTACCATTTAATATGTGAATAATTTGATTTCCTCTTTGTCCTAAATTCTTCTCTTCTTCGATACCCTTTCTTTTCTTGTTCTTTTTCTTCTCAATTGTTCGTTGTCAAATTGTAACACTACCGCATCATCATGTTATCAAAGATTTCACATATTTAGGCTCGTTTGACATGACTTTTGCTTTTGCTTTTGCATCCTATAGAAGAGTTTCCCCAAGAAGCCACCTTAATTTTCGTTCGGAAACTAATTTTTAAAAGAGCTTCCTACTCCAGAAGTGCTTTTAGAGGAAGCCACATTGCATCAACTTCCTCAAAAAGATAACTAGAAGAAACACTTTCATAAAATTTGTCGAACGCGTTCAAAAGCAACTATTGGGTCTCAAAAGCTCATTTTGGCTTCTCAAAATCCATGGCAAACGGCTCTCAATCCATACATATATCCACTATGTAAGATTTTGCGGCACATATCAGACCTCTCATGATTTAAAAGGAATGCACGTATCATCAACATACAGGTGACCATGCATTATGTTAGTGAATACTCTTATGATTATCATGCCTATCATGACTCATGATATAAACCAAATGGCGTCCATTTCCCTAAATAGTTCCTCCCTCCCTCCAATTCCACCTTCTTCTCACATATACCAATAATATCACAAATTTCATTTTCATTCAAAAAGGTTCACCTTAGCCTCAATTTTTTTTAAATAGTATGGTATCCAATTTATAAATACGCTAGAGAACATGATGTAATGAACACTCAAAATACACCATATCTCTTACCAAAAATTGAAGGAACCCAGTATACAATATATTCATGTTGGAGATTACCTCTGTGTTCCACCATCCACAAAAACAGAAGGGCGGATAGCACTTGGAGGCACAAGAATATTTGTCACTATGAGTTTCTCTGGTCTATCATGAAGATAAAGCAACTCACAATCCTGTGAAAACACAAGAACAAAATGAAAAACAGAGGGATCGAAAGTGCAAAGGCGAGATTGTAAAACTGATCAAGGATGTCAAGCCCTAATACTACATGGATTTCTTTGTACGTTCCTCAAATGAGGAAAATCACAAAGATGGTACCTCGTCCAACATACTCCTAAAAAGAGAATGAACTACTTTGGCATCGAGCACAGAAGGCATATTCATTTTTCCTTTAAACTCCTTTTTGTGAGAAAGAGCTGAACTGCATTTTTCCAAGTAATTGTCAACAACTTTTGCACGATCATGCTGGACTCCAAGAAGTGCCTTTTTAACCACACCTGCATTCAGAAAATTGGAAGTGTCATAAGCATCGAGAAAGGCATTATTTTAAGACTCTACTAAGACTTTTATAAATAGATGACTATCAGTATTCCCTTAGATTATTAGGGGTTTCTAGTTATGGCAGAGAAGGAGAAGCTAATAGTGGCAAGTGTATTTTGGGGTTTTCCTATTGTTGATAAAGTCGTGATCTGCCACTATTGAGGCTTTGCCACAATTCTTTATAAAGTATACACTTTATTAACTCCCCGTGAGATCGTTTGATCAGCCATGTGGCAGATGGAAGCATTTATCAATCTGCATCATCCAACAAATCTAACAAGGCCTAGGCAGATTAGATGTTATGAAGACTCTTCAGTACATATTTATTTTAGGACTGCCATATATATCAATTCTCAGATTCATGTGCATATACCTTATTTGAAGACAGACTTGTAACGTATTTCTGCATACATATACAATGAACAGGCATGCAGCAAATATATAATCATATCGCAACTCAGCCAGAGAAAGAGGTAGGATCCTAACCATTTATGTATCCGCATCTGGAACATCTTACTGCCTTCTTACTTCCTGTCATCGCATTACACTTTTTTATTACTCTTTTCTGTAGCTCTTTCTTCCATAAAGGCTCAAGTTTTGGATTTCTCATCTTCTTCAGAAAGTCTCGACGATCTTTCTCCTCGAGAAGTACTCGGGAACATTTCTGTTGAAAGAATTGAGGATATGGGAATGTCAGAATAAAAAATTTCAGCTCTATGAATCAGTACTTGGACAGTTTGACCATGTATCAGCTTTAACAACATGGTCCGAAGAACTATAACTCAGTTATGCTTCTATATACAAAATTAATATAAATAACATATCTAACCAGGTTCCTTTGTGTTACTTTTTAACCATATTACAAGGCCCGTCTACTTTAAAATTTGAGTCTGTTACTATCTTTAACATGATCAAAGTTCCTAATTCTTCCTTAGGTTAGATATGAACAATTTCATAGTGCACGTTGTCCTTGATTATGTGGCTTATTGCGGAGGGAAGAAAAAGTTGCAGATTATAAGATTGAAACCAGAATTGAAGAGCTTGCCCAAGCATGATTAAATATTGCATAGTACCCGCATTAGTACATCTTTGTTGGTATATATAGATAACTGGTAGGAGCAAAAACTGAACATTATGGAACCACGATGTTAGTAAATGTTATAACCACAAGCATATATTCCTCCTAGAGTGGTTGTTAATACAAATCCGAGTAAATCTATCACAGCCATTTTTGTACGCATGGGAATATGTCATGGTTCCCATCACATTGAAAGTATGGGATTTTGGCATGGGTTTATATAGATTTGGGCTCTCAAACTTCAACAAATAGCTTTGAGGTATGACTCTTCCAAGATCAATAACAGAATACATAGAGTTGAACACACTAAAATAAGAAATTGAAAGATTTTGTTGAAATTGCTGGTTTAGGAAATTTATCAAAAAGCTAATTATAGGTTCTTCTTTCTATCGGAATAATAGGACTGTTATGTTCATTCCTGAACTTGTTGAAGACATCAAATATAACCAAGGTATAGGTATATCTTTTCTATTAGAGGTTGAATTGATTAATCATAAGAAGAATCAGGCCTCCTCCTAATTTAGGGAGAATCAAACTTCTATCCAAGATAAGCAAATGAAAGAAGACTTATAAGTTGATACCTTGCAGATGCACTTCAAGATCTCGACTATAGTACTTAAATATCCAACATTAAAAACAGGCAGAGCGAGAGTCAAGTATCCACTGTGCCCTGGACATTCTCGAAAGTTACCGTGACAAGTTTTACAAAATCCATTCTTGTTTGGAGGGCCCTGAAAAGCAAAATGTCTGAGTGAGACACTACAGAATTGCAAAAGTACGTTTCATTTTATCTCAAAAAGGTGTAATGTCATCCAATACTGCTACAATATAAAAATTTAAAAGAGAACCAAGAGGATTACCATGCGAGGGTCTAATAAACCGTGATCGATGGGCTTTTTGCTGGGATCATAGTAGACACCACGGAACACTTGCACTTCAGCAGCTTTTAGAATTTCGGTCTCAGAGAACAAAGAAAACTTAATGCTCTCTCTGAAAAAATGACAAGTAAATTTGGTCTGGTGAAATCAAAAAACGTAAAGGAAGTTTGATAACAACGGTTCAATGACGTCCCTCATTGACTAAAGTCTAAAGAGATGCCAATTCAAGGCATAATAAGGCAGCGTATTAGGTGGGAAGACATGCTTCTGTTGGGTCTTTCTTCATCCAACTTGTGCATTAGATGTGCCTTATATTTGCTTAAATTTATTGAAATTTGGTAAAATGCCACGTGTTTTTGCTTTGATGAAAAGGGAGATTTGCTTTGCTCAAGCTCAGAGGTCTTAGCACCTAAGCGAACTTTGTTCACTCAATGACTACTACAAATGAACGACAGATTCAATTTATAAAGATATAAGAACAGGGTATGCATACATTCTTCGAGGGCCAACATCTTCAATGTACGGCTGCTTGGTGAACTGTATGGATTCTGGAGCCTTCCTCATCTCCTACTATAAACACTATAACTACAATGACATCGATCAAATGGTATATGAAACACACGAATATACAGACATGTGTACATATATGTAAATAAAAACACCAAAACAAATGTATATACTATACAACCAAAAATCACAATATAAAAACGATTGGTCACTTACCTTCTAACTGCTAATATACTTAAAGGGTGATATATTAGTCTTCCAAATTTGCAAAACGTTCCTCCAAAGCTACACGTGAACTTGGGCCTCTTTGATTTGCTAAAATTTAAGGAGTCTGAAGATAGAGCAGAGATTAGAGATAACCAAACTAATTAAGAACATATAAATGCTTATTAATGAGGTTGCTGGCAGATGTTAGTACTTAGTAGCAGTAAAATTTGGTAGTCTCCTTGTTTGTTACACAAAAATTGGTAATTACCTACAGGGAAGTATGTTCATTGTTCTTGACTAGCTTATCCTATATTAATTTTGAGGCTTCAAATGAAAGATGAAAAAAAAAAAACTAGAGAAGGTCAGACCAAATAATATGTTAGGCCTAGTTTAAAAAGTTCATTTATAAATAAACTTCAACTAATTTGCCTCCATTAATGGACTTATCATGCGATGATAATCGCAGTTGAGTCAAACGATCCAAAACCTCAAGACATTATGATTGATGAATTAAGTAATTCAGTTTCATTGATTTCCCAGAATAATGAGAATCCACACCATTCAAATTCTGATTTGGTGCAAGATCACTTCATATTGAAGCTTTTTGCTCAAGGGAAATACGGCAAACATAAAGTAAAATGCCAAACCCAAATTTTTCCAGGATACAGATAAGGTTTCTGCCATGTTTGCTTATGGAATGAAAGATTATGAGGATCAAAAATTTCAGTTATTTCTGCTGGGCCTGATTGCCTGTGGGATTATTCAATTTGAAGAATTGAACTCCAAGTAAAAGTTAGAAGCAGCAGCAACTTGGAACAAGAGTAGAGAGTTAAATGTCTGAACACTCACTGAACTTTGGTTAATGTCACAGCTTACTCACCCAACTACACGATGCATTTTACTGGCCACTCAACTTTAGACTTTTGCACTCTGTCACTCATCAGACAGATTTTGTTTCTCTTTTCACCTACGTGGATGACAATAATCAAACATGGTAACTAACATAGTCCAAAATTTAAATGGGTTTCTAACGTGGAGGACAACTCATAAAATCGTTGCTCCCAAACACGCCTCTCCCTTTCTTGAAACAATTCTGCTAAATGTACGTTGTGGTTGACATTAAGTTTGTCATTGCTTGACATGACAGCAACCATGGCCATTGATTTTAATCACACTTATTCAAATCAATGGAACGGTTTTCTACACATCACCCAGTGTCAAACTTTGTACACTAGGAATGTACAACTAGTTTAATTCTGCTTGAAAAACCCAAAGAAAAACCAATATCAGATTTAAAAATGTTTGCATATCGAAATTTTTTGTATTTCATTTGTAACTTTTTGTCCTGGAGAAACAAGAGTTGAAGAAGAATGAAGGTGAAAAGTAAGCTTCAGGTTTACTGGGAATTCCCCAGTTGCCGGGAATTCTGCTGTTATCTCGGCTTCCCTCGTCCAACTTATAGTTGTCTGAAAACGCACATAACATCTTTCTTTCATTATCAGTGTAGCTTACATCCATGAACTATAATTTTCAGACTGATTGCCAAAGTAGTTACACATGAATGAAATTTTGAAATGAATTTTGATTTTATGTTCATTATGCCATTCAATTTCCAGGAAGACGATTATAAAGCTTACATTTCGCGAACTTCAATTGACTGCAGGAGAAGATGCAGCTTCGGATTCACTTATTCGGCAGCCGCGAGTACCAACAGGTTCGATTACAATTTCTTCCCGTTCGGATTTGGATGGCCTTCGACTGTGGAGCAGAGCCAGATTTGGGGCTTAGGGTTTGGAACGAATTGGGAGACAGATTTGGGCTTAGGGCCTTCTGTTGGTCTCTTTTTTGGGTTTCCAGAAAAGGAGACAGATTTGGGGGCTTAGGGCACGCTTGGGAGTAGGGAGTTTCAATGTAAGAGCCCTTTTTTTTTACCCAAAACTCTAGTTTTTAGTATTCAAAAATAAGGGGATAAAGTTTAAAATTCAAAAATCAAGTGGTAATTATCTATTTTTAAATTAATAAAAACAATTTATTATATTAACTAAATATTCATCAGATTTAATCTGGATCGTCCACGTATCCCACTCCATATACTTATTCATGTCATTCAACCCATGTCCATCTTTGAAAATCGCATCTCCATCACTCTCACTCTCTCTCTCTCTCCAACACAAAATCACTCATATTTCTCTCTCTTTCTACAACAGCATTCATGTCTCTGTCTTTCTCTACCATTTTCAACCGCACAACTCCAGATTGTCGGCACTATTATTGGAGATTCATGTAAAATAGTTATATTACATTTTAGTTTTCAACCATTGTAGTATGTAAAATGGTTAGAACTCGTAGTTTTGGTGTGAATATAAAGGAGAAGGATAGAGGAAAGAAGAAAAAAGATGTTGGATGTTCTTCTTCAGCAAAGAAAGTCAAAATGTCGACCTTTGGCGGAAAATCCATGAAAATGTGAAATCTAATTTTGTGACCTGATTTGTGAGTTTTGTAATATATTTCTTTTCTGATTTGGGTATTTTGTGACCGAAATATGATTTTGTGACCTATTTTGGGTATTTTGTAATTTGAAGAGTCTGTGACTTATATGGTGTACCGTTACTATTTACGTGATCTCAATATATTTTCTAAAGTGTGTTGGATTGAATTATAATATCTGCAACATCATGTTTTAAAATATCATTGTGTTGCTAATTTTTTGGAATTATGTCCTGTGACATGTTAATATGCTTAGAGTGAATAAAAATATTAAAGTACGTGACACAAATATGGAATCGATATCTGCACTAATACGTGTTTGTGACTATCTACTGTTATTTGTTATGTTTTGCAGAATTTGTGACCAAATGTTTATTTGTTGAAAGTTACAGTAACATGTCTGACATTACGATTGTGCAAGATTGAAGCTATTTAATAAAACTAAGGAATTGGTTCACTGGGAAGATCACTATAACACCCATATAGAGTGTCTTCAGTCATCACATACTTTGTGATGAAATTCACTGATCCTCAGAGGGACATTCTGGAAAACACGTGTTTATTACTATATGCATTATAGGGAGATAGTAGTGCAGTCACAGTTGATTCACTTTATTTTACCACGAGAGGTGAAGCAACCCAACAAGCAGGAGATATGGTTCAACATAAATAGGAGGTATATTCGGTTCTCCATTGCTGAATTCTGTTTGGTCACTGGATTGCGGTATGATGGGGTCGATGGTCGACCGATGTTAGATGAAAAACCGTCTGCATCGAATGATACGTATTTCAGGGACTTAAAAGTTGTCACAAGTGAAGATGTCAAAAGAGTCTTTCTTTCACTGGACGATGCACAAGACATTGACGTGGTTGACATTGTGATTATTTATCTTATCACCTCGTATCTATTTGCTATACCCTACCCGAAGGTCGTGGATCAATATATTTTTGCACCTGTAAATGATTTTGCCACTCTTGAAATGTTATCTTGGGGCAGATATTTATTTGAGACCACATTATCGTCATTAAGGAAGGGATTATCAAAACAAACAAGTCACTACAGATTGATGAATTTTTTAGTGGCTTTCCAGGTGTGGCTGTATGAGTGTATACCTACACTTGAGGGAAACATGGCCACAAAAATTTGTAAGAAACAACTACGAATTATGAATTGGACTGCACACAAACATCCTTTTGTGGCAATGTTGGAGGCAGGGGCGAATCCAACACCTGGCCAGCCCCCGTCGCCGCCCATGTTAGATCCATTGGAATAAAATTTTTTTGTTGATAATAGATATACATTTTGCTTATATAACTGGTCATTCATTTTATTTTCAAACTTCTCATGTAGCTTGATTGGTGAGAAAGCGTCTATACATACTTCATGTCTTGGGTTCGAATCCATTTCAACCAATTCATTATGAAATATTTTTAGTTCTACACAATATTTGCCAAAATTGATTAATAAGGAGGAGATTTGAAGTTTCGAACCTACGACCTCTATTTAGTATTTTGAATCCTAAACCATTATGGCAGTTGTTGAAGCTTTAACAAGAAATTTCATAAAAATAATATATGTTAAGTTTCTGTGGTTTTAATGCAATTGCAATTGTAAAATTTCACGTCCATGCTCTTCCTTCGAATTATTCAAAACTTGGTCATGATGTAATTTGATGAGGACGGCTAATTTTTATCACATAATTTTATTTGTTTAGTTTGAACAAAATAATTGTTATATTTAAATTTTAGGCCTTGTTGATTCCATTTTTTTCAAAATATATTTTTTTCTTCTTTTTAACCACACATTCTCCAATAAAATAATATTTTGACATAAAATCCTGGAGTCGCCCTTGGTTGGAGGACAGAGTGTTTGGAAGTGAGAATGTAAGTTCGTTAATACGTTTGAATTGTTATATAATCATTTGATTAGTTATACATATTTAAAATGACATATGCTCAACTTTTTTCCATCTTATGTCAAACAAGTTGTGATAAATGATATCGATCCATCTGAAGTGGAGCTCACGATGCCATATATGAGAGGTTCTAAGTATGAATTTCAGATATATTATGACATGTGACCTGAAATATGTTACTTGTGACTTTCCTTCATATATATTGTGACTTGATTTGTATCATTGTGCTAACTGATTTCGTTGTTCTGTATGTTGGGTACAATCAACAAATGTGTAGTACTCGAAGCCTAGACAACCAAATCAAAACATTAGGATCTCTAAAACTCCAGTGGGAAAAAGTGGGTCTACTCCCCCACTGTCAAATGTACATGTTCAAGATTTAAACGATGAATTTGTCGATCAACCACCGAAAAAACAGACAAGGGCTGCTAGCTCTAGCTTTCCTGCTCAGCCTCATCCTATCTGTCATCCTGATTGTTCATGTAGCAAAGTAAGTAATTTCATTTTTACAGACTTAGGAAGCCATTTTATATACAATTCTACTAACTACAAAATTTTCAGGAATGTGGTCGATTGAAGCAGTTGATGGATGATGAAATAACCAAGCTTCAAGTTGATAACAAAGGGCTGAAAGAGGAGCTTTTGTCGATGAAGTCATAACTGTCTGACGTGAATTATAAAATGCGTCATTCAAACAATTTTTTGAAACTCAATGAGGTCATTCAGAGTCAAAATGTGTTGAAAGATGGCTTGAACGACATCAGGTCATCTCTTAAATCTTTTGTTGAATCTGTGTCTAACATTTATCTTCGGTGATAGATGAATTTCAAAAGAAGTTGAGTGGTAAAGATGGTTAGACAAAACAAAAGCCAAAAGTTGATAATGTGGTTGAAAGAAAGGGCAAAGGTCACATGGAACCTGAGCCAAAAGGTGATAATGTGGTTGAAAAAAAGGATAAAGGTCACATGGCACCTGAGTCTTCACATTGCTTCCATGATGAATACGTTCCCCAATTTTATTCATTTGATCTAAGTGTTAGCTACTCACAGAGTCCTAAAACCTCCGATGATGCATTCTTTGCTAGTAATGAAGTGCATGAGCATGTTGATGAGGCTATTGCATGCGTGTTGGAGTCTACTCAATGTCATGCCGAATATGTCAGTTTGATGAAACGTTTAGTATTTCATATTATAAATTCAGACTGATTGTCATACACTAATTCAAGAACTATTTTTTATATTTTTGAATCAGGAAAATACGCATGCGCCGCCATCATCTGGACTACCTGTGAAGAGAGCACAAAAATCATCAAAAATTATGCAGTCACCTTTTGTTAAAGTTGATCCACGTCATGTTGCTACTGGATCAAAATCTACATCTGGAAACGTCGTGTTCCAAATTTATTTGAAGGGATCTGATAGTGCAGACCTGAATTCAATCCATAGTTGGTTTGATAGAGGATACAACAAGCCCAAGAACAGGTACATAAATTGTAGATTATAAGTGTTTTTGTGTCAAGTGTGACCTGCCATTATTTGTCCGATGAATGCATACATGTGTGTATAGAGTAAAGTTCAGTGATGCGGGTAATGTGATAAGTCCTCAATTTGTGTGTGGTAATGTTCATGTTACCATAAAACTTGGTGGCATACGTTGATCGATTCTAATTCATCATTGAGCAGCACGGTACAATATTGCCACCATTTTTCACATATGCATAGTAGTTCACATTACTTATGTATGCTCTTTGTTATTACAGCACATTGATGCATGCTTTCATTACATAAGACAACTTGCCATGTTTGGTGAAGGTGTCAAGATGAAGGCAACAACTACAAACTATATATTTGATTTGACAATCCGAATTTTATACTTCAAATTTGTTCAAGATCCAAACATTATGAATGAGAAGGACAAACTTATCAAAACCATCAATGGTGAACGGTTATCATTTAATACTGATTGGAGAGAAGCTGAATCAGTGTTGATGCCTATTATGCCTACAAATCATGCTCATTGGATGTTGGGGAAGCTTTACATTAATAATCGCATCCTGTACATATTCAATTCAAGCAACAAATCGTATAAGGATCATAAGGTCCGTGAAGGGGTCTTACCGCTTGTAAAGACTCTTACACATCTGTTAAAAGTGGTCGGATTGTGGATGGAAACTAATGATGATATGGGTGACACATCTAGGGAACTACATATTAACATTGTCAGTGGTTTACCTCAACAACAAAATGTGTAAGTTTCATCATGGGCATTACAAGTTGTCATTTTTCATCAATATTTTGTAGTTACCTATTGTTCGTCTATGTTAAATATTACAGGCACTATTGTGGTGTTTTTTATCATCAAGCATGCAAAGTATTTGTTGCACAATGATCTTGCTAAAATGTCAATGTCATTTGATGATGCGAATGCAAAGCTTGAAATTGCAACATTGCTATTCAAAAATAGACAACTGAGGCAGGTTGAAAGGGGAAAATCAAAGTCAAATGACTGAACTACTGTTGATGGAATTGTTTTCATGATAGATTAGATGGATAGTTGTTCAAAGTTAGACAAAACAGTTGTTTTATGATGTAGTCGATAGATGACTAAACTACTGTTAAATGTGAACTTGTTTTTGTTAAGTAGTTAGTACAAAGGAGGTAAAAGTATTGGTCTTTATGTGTATGGATTTGTTTATATCATTTAAGTATTTTATGGAGGTAAAAGTTTATATTTGCACGGTCTGAACAGGTTACGAATGATCACAAATGGTCATAATTGATCACGCATGGTTAATATCTTACATAATTGCAAGTCACAAATGGTCACAAATATAAACAGTTAGTCACAAATGGTCACATATACTTAACAAGTATGATTTATACATTTTTCATAAATGGTATACACAGAATTGGTCACTTCTAGTCGAAGATAACATTCAGATTCAGTTAAAATACTCAAGTCAACTAACTTCAAATTTTATTCATAGTCAGTCAAAGACGATCACAGACAAACAAAAAAAACATATAGCTTGTTACTGCCTTTTGTGCTAGAAATGGTCACAATCATCATAAATAGGGTCACATTCAATGTCTGTTTACACTGCCCTTCCCAAAAACACATGTGACATCCTGAAATGTAATCTAACCTCTATGCATAAATCTGTCTACTCATGTAATCTAAACAATACATAGTTTGGCAATAAAATAAAACAATTTGTAATTACAAAGAATATCCTCGTGTAAAAAATAAAAATTGCTAAGCTAAGCTAAGCTAAGCTATTTGAATTTTTTTGGATCTTTCTTTGCTTTCAATTTGTCATTGTTCTGGTTAAGTGGCGCCATATTCCTGCATGTTCGACGATTGTGACCGAATTCACCTCATCTTCCACATTTTACAACTTGTGATCTATCACAAACTGGCTTCTTCCTCCTCCTAGTAGGCCGGCTAGAACTTCTCTTTTGGGTTAGAGCAAGTACAACTCTACTATTCATATCTTCCAGCAAACTCTATTCTGATTTATTACCTACCGGAAAGACTGTCTCTTTGTAGGTATTCATATATGCATCTCTTGTGTAATACACCGAGCAAAAGTCATACACATTCAACTTCAATGTTGCTATCACTGCCAGTGCATGTGGACAGGGAAGTTGATCCACATGAAACATTCTACAACTACATGTATGTTGAGTTATATCAATCATGTACGAAGAAGAATTGTCCCTTACTTCAAACAAAGTGTGACTTGCAGGCGAAACTTGAAAATAAAAAATATTTAAAGTTATACCTACGATCAACATAATATACATAGTTTGCTGTTTTTACATTTAGATTTCTCACACCATTGCTCATTTCCCTTAACAGATTCTCATATTTGGTTGCAAGTTTTGTGAAAGTGTCATGTGCGTTATCCATATTCTTGCAAAACCAATATTGGATTGTTTGTCGCAATGATTCTAGAAGTGCTTGAATTGGGTAATTCATTGCAACATTCGTGACTGCATTTACAGATTCTACTATGTTTGGTGTCATAGTAGAGTATCTATTATTTGGCATGTGCAATCTTGACTATTTTTCACATCTAACATCTATCTAAAATAATTTTAGTTATTAGATAATATATTCAAACATAAGTAACGACATGTCACATATGGTCACAGTAAACTCTAAAAGATTTACAGATAGTCAGTATTATTACAAAACAAGTGACAGATGGCCACATTCATAAAATATATCATGTTTCAAATGTAAATGAGGCCACATACTAAATATCCACCGATATTTTTCATTCGTAATCATGTTTCAATTTCATGTAATAATAAATAAAATATAGTTCGTACATTAAACATGTATGATCATAGATATTCACAAACATTTCATAATATCACAGAACAAGTCACAGAAAGTTATAATATATGTTACAGACAGTTACATACCAAATATCCCCTGATCTCTTCATTCATTAAGTCTAACTGCTGCATTTGGTATTCAAATTCATCCATTATATACGCTCAGACAGCAGAATTGAATGCATGTGTGACATTGTGACCCGATTTTGCGTAATGAGTCTTCCAATTTTTAAGCAAATGGTATGAACAGATCTCCTGCATTACCTCTGGATATACGAATTCAATCACATTTCTTATGCTACCGTGTCTATCTCATACTATACATAATCCATCTCTCAATTCATATGCCCTCTTCAACATCTCAAGAAACCATCTACATGACTTATCATTTTCATTATCCCCAATCCCAAAAGCTAGTATGAAAATGTTATTGTTTGCATCTTGTGTACAAGCCGTGAAGAGTGTAGCCCCATAGTGGCCATTTAAATATGTGCCATCAAGTACAATGACTGGCCTACAATATTTTCAACCACTGGATCCATGCACCCAAAGTCAGAAAAAATATTTAAATTTATTTAAATGATCAGTTTCTATTTTTGTGGCTGCCCCCATGTTCATCCGTTCTAGCATAAAGAAATAAGACGGCAGCAACTGAAACGATGTTGTTGGATCACCTCTAATCAATTTTAATATTTGTTCACGTGACCTTCACGCTTTCACATAATTCATTGATACTCCATATTCATGTAACATGTCATTCGAGATATCATTAGGAGTGTATAATGTATGTGAATAGGTATATTTGTACCTGATATAGTTTGACACAATTGAGAGAGATGCTTGCCGATGAGATCCTAAAACAATGTTCATCGAGCATGTGTGACATTATACATTTCTCTGATCTTAAACATTTTCATTTTTCCCAAGCGTGAAGATCTAAATATCCATTTGCAATGATTATACAAACACTTTACCACATACTCCTCCTTGTCCAATCTCAACACCTTATATTCAAACTTGTTTTGTATAGCATAGAAGGCCAGCTCATTTTTAGTATGTCCTTGTTGCAAAAAAACATTTCCCTCCACTACTGCTCTAGCATTTGCTTCGGATATCAATGTCACATCTTCTTCAATGTTTTCTTTGTCTACAGTCACCACTGAGTCACAAATTTCTTGAGCAGTTTGTTCTAAAAAAACATACTAGCTGATGACTCGATGGAAGTAGTTGACGACTCTGGGCATGGCAATGCATATCTTGACTGCCATGAAACTATAGTGATAACATCAACCATAATAGGATAACTCGATGCAACCCCATCCAAAGATTTTAACCTCAAATACGTTAGGACATTATTATTGCTCAGAATCTAGACTAGAGGTAACCTAGAATCTAAAGAATATGTCATTGTTAGAGCTAAGTTTGCACCATTAAGCCCCAATTCTGAAAGAACAAGCTCAACCAATTCTTCATACTTGCATGTATCATTCACTAGTATAAGTGACGTGTGACCTCTGTACAACTGGTGAACGTGTAAAACTGGCATTCTTAATCATACACGGAAAATCTAATTCATCTACAGTCGAACTTCAATTTATCTCGAAAAATGAAAATCGGAAGTATGTCTATAGAATTGTGACCTCATTCAATGATTGTGGCTTAAAATCAAGGATTAATGGTGATTATACGTTTGCCTTCGAAATCAGAAAACATGAGTTTAGTTTTTGCTTTAGGAAAATTCGATTCTGCCACAGCCAGTATCAACTTCTCCAAAGTAGTAAAAATCAGAAGTATTTCTACGAGATTATGACCTTATTCATTGATTGTGGCTTGAAATCGAGGATAAATGGTGAATTTTTGTGATTTTGGATTGTTCGGCGAGATGGATTTGTAGAGAGAGAAAGTGTCGTTTGGTTGAAAGAGGAATGTGAGAAAACTCTTTTAAATATAGTATAGAAAGATTTGAAAGCATTAATTTGGTATAGTATATTTAATAAAAACTTAGTGTATATTATATTATAATTATATATTTATTATTATGATTTAGCACCTGATTTATGAAAAATGTTAGGGAGTTTGTCAATTTTGAAATGTGTTTTTATAATGTAGTGATTATGTAGTGTTCCCTTTTTTGGGATAATTAGGTCTAGTCCGGCCCATTAATTGAAAAATTGACTACTATCCTATCACTTTTAAAACTTCCATTAATCGTATAATATACATTCTCTTAGATTAAAAATGAATACAATTCAACCCCAACCAAACCCTAAATCAATGATTTCTCTCTATCAATTTCGGGCAATTTTAGGTGCTTTTAATGATTTTGGTCGATAATAGGTGGCCCTCTTTAACGTTTCGATCAGCCGTCATCAAACCCTACCTCTCTCCATTCATTCCATTTGAGGTCAAGATCGGAGTTTTGTTAGTTTTTTCTGGTAAATTCGTTTACTTTCTCTTGTAATTTGATTTTTTGAAGACAATAATTAGAAATGATGTTGTTTTAGGACTTTTATTGAAATTATGAGTTACTTGCCTTGGCAAGTATTCAAGAAAGATTAGCAGTAACATCAATGACAGAACTGACAAAACGGGTAGTAAGAAGGGTAGTGAATGGTGGCGAAATAAGGAAGAAGGGTAGTGAATGGTGGCGAAATACTAGATTTGGTCGCAATGCCCGATGCATTGAGTTCTAAAGTAGCGAATTTTGCTCATTGATGCGGATTCATCGAAGAGCCTACGCTAAAGCCCAAGTTGCCCCATTCTACTCCCCTACCTTGGATCCAAGTAAATGTGCGTAATTTTTTGTAATAGAAATGTTTCTTCTCTTTCCCAATTTTTTCTTTAATTAAATGTTTTTCAGAATTATGTCTCTAATGCAAGGGTTGAAACTTTCGCTCTGTTGAATCGACTTCGCGTGTTTAATGGATATTGGGGTATTCTAAATGTGCTTTGGAACAAACCACTCAACTTTAGAAAAGAGACTTGGTGAATCCCTATTTTTGCTGGCTGCAAAGTGAAAGGTGGTTGCAACTTTAGTCCTTAAAAATTTTAGTCTTCTCATATATCTTTCAATTTGAGTAAATTACTGACGGCATTGACATTACGCCCGTTGGAGGCTTTCTTACATGTATTGTTGGTAATTGCACAAGAACAAAGTGGGAAAATTATATATCATGCTTTGATATTTGTGCTGATTTGTAAAGTTTTACCATGGTAGCGTTACGAGTCTAGGGACTAATATTAGAAAACAATAATACTTCATAACTATTAAGTAGAACCATCAAATGAGTTGATCAGCTATTAAAGCATAATAATAGAAATCATTTGAGAGCATAATTTTGACATGTTAGACCTCAAAGTTGAACTAGCTTAGCTACAAGCAGTGTGCAAATACTATTGCAAATAAATGTTGAAATGACCAGAGGTGTGTGGAAAGTGAAAATTGCTTTATATTATGATGATTTTCTTATCTTGCACGAATTTGATTACAGACAGATTTTTGTCAATGAGAAAATCACCATCATACTATTTTTGTCACTTTTTAAAAAAAAATCGTCACTTTTGAGTGTTTGTTACTTTTTTGTACCACTTTTTTTTTGTAATTTGTGTCACTTTTTTAAATTTTTGTCGCTTTTTTGAGTTTGTCACTTTTTTTATTGTCAATCACATTTTTAATTTGTGTATAATTTATGTTACTCTTTTGAATTCGTCACTTTTTTGAAATTTCTATCACTTTTTTGAATTTTTGTCACTTTTTTTAGTGCTGTTACTTTTTTTAATCACCTTCTTGATTTCTATCACTTTTTTTATTGACAAACATCAATTTTTTTAATAAAAGTGACAATGTATGCCTTTTTTAATTATAAAAATGTGACACTTAATTTTTAAAAGTGGCATTGTGTAACTTTTTTTTTTATTAAAAAGTGACAATTTTTCATAAAAAAGGCATACATTGTGTCACTTTTTAATATTATAAAGTATTTTTTACTTTCAAAAAAATTTTCATATGATTTTTCAAAAAACCCTTAATTTTAAGGGTATTTGTGCAAGTTGCCCTTTTTTATTATCAATTTTAAGTATTTATTAACATATAGATATTTAGTTATTTTAATAGTGATTTTTAAAAATTTCCAACTTTTAAGAGTTTATTATCCACTGATTCTGATTTTTTTTTAAATGATAAATTTATGAGCATGTTTGTGTTGTAAATGGTAAATTATTGGTGAATGACAATTGTACCATTATAACCCTATAAATTATTATCGTATGTATTCTTAATTCTTCCTAATAAATAAAAGGTTTTGTTTCACATTATAATACACACAAGGGCTAAATGTATGGAGATCTTAAAGTGGAAAGTGTGGCTTGGTGCGAGATAAAATTTGCCCGAGTTGAATTGCTCAACCAAAGAGTGGTCATCTCGTCCCTTGGTGTGTCGAGATGCTCGTGTCTCGTGCAATTTTTTTTATACACATTTTATTCATTGCTGTGAGTTGCTCACTCGACTTGCAAGCTATGATCACTTGGATGAAAAAAGAGTAAACTCATCACACTTTAAATCACCTTGAAAAAATAAAAACTATGTATGAAAGTAAATAAATGAGCGCCTATTAAATTTTACACATGATTACTACTTGATAACTAAAGATTAAATAATTAGCCAATGACCAATGAATGATTCATTAATTTATCCAATGCTTACCAAAGCCAACTCCGCTTGCACAGTTGGACAAAATATTTTCACCGGCGGATCAAAGGTGATGTGACAACATACAACGTTGTGGAGGACAAATATTTCAATAGAAGATTTTTTATTTTATCTTCTGTAATTGATTTGGAGGTAGTCATTTATTACAAAATTGAGAAGCAAGAAAACGTTCATGGTAAATGGATTAAAATTGTTAATCAATTCAATGCATTTTTATCCGGATAAAGCTTCTCGTACAATCCAGTTTCACAGCCATGTTGATAGTTTTTTAAATTTGCTGATATGGCAGTGTAAATTGTTTAAAAATGAACCACCTAATTCAGCCCATTGTGCCAAATCTCCAAATCTAAACCTAAACCCCCAAATCTCCCCCAACTCGCCACCCATTCCCTGTGATGAAAAAACCAAAACAACTCCCAATAATTTTCACAACACCATCGGCCATACCTTCAGCCACAACACCACCGGTCACAACTTCAGCACATCAGCAACAACTCTCTGCCTAGTTCACCAGATTAGAAGAAAACCCTTCCAGCTGCGTTAATATTTGGGAGTCTCTGACTGTTGCATAACCAGAACCACCGGCGTTCCACCCTCTCCGTTGCAAGAGACAATCAACTAACTAATTCGTGTTGGGTGAGCTAATTCCTAATGAAATTGAGATCCTCCCAAATCAGTTTGAATAAAGCTTCAAAGGCAAAACGTCAAGGAAAATTCCGAACAGACATCTACCTTTCGCGACTAGTTCATTTCCGATGAACATGAATCCACCGCTCGACCTTATTCATTTCCAGTGAACACACATCCATCTCTCGCGATGGTGACGATGAACACATGACTGGAAAATGTAGAATCCAAACTTTATTGAAGATGTACTTTGAAATGTACAATGACGTGTATGAATTTGATATTTGCTATTGGGTAACATGTTATTTTACTTCCACTGTAACGATATCATGTAATAATGAACACGATTTCGGTACTCGATTATTTGTTTTGTTCTAATATTGAACATATTCCTATTCATTTTGACATAGGAAAAGAAATAATGGAAGTATTGAATGATGAAGTATGTGTAGAATCCAACGTTGGGAACTTGATGGATAATGTAATCACGTTGGTAGACGATGATTTAGCAAGAGATGTTATGATTGTGCCTCAGGGTTGGTATACAGTTCAATGATAAAAAAGAGATGTTCGAATTTCACAAAAGATATGCGTACGAAGTAGATTTTTCGGTTATGAGAAGGAATTCCAAAAAGGGTGATGATGAATTAGTGAGATATGTTACACAAAGGTGTAGTTGTGAAGGAAGACGAAGCAATAATAGAAGTGCTTCTTTGAAGCCGCAACCAACAATTCAGATAGGTTGCAAGGTGAGGGTAACCGCTTCCTCAAATATTCGTGGAATATGGAAAATTTGCATAGTTGACCTCGAACATAATCATTAAACAAGTCCGTCAAAGTCCAGTTGTATCGATGCTAACAAGAATTGAGTGCAAATGTAAAACAGAAGCTAGAAATGAATGATATGGCTGAATTCCTCTGTACAAGAGTTACAACTCTGCAGCAGTTGAAGTCAGTGGGTATGAAAATATGACTTGCATTGAGAAGGATTGTTGAAATTATGTTGAAAACGTGAGGCAATTAAGACTAGGTAAAGGAGATGCAGCGGCTATACAATCATACTTTTCAGAAATGCAAGCACGTTGCTATGAGTTTTTCTCTTCTATGGATTTGGATGACGAGTCATAGCTTAAGAATCTTTTCTGGGCAGATAATATGTATAGGCAAGCATATAAGAAATTTGGAGATGTCGTGACGTTTGATACTACTTACCTCACCAATAAATATAGATGTGGCAAACGGGGCGAGCGACGCTTGGCTTGTCAAAATATGGCTCGTGAGTCACTCGAGCTCGTCAAAAGACAAGCCCGAATCCGAGCTGAGTAAAAAACAAGCAGTTTGTGGGCTCATCAAATGCAAAGGGTTTTTTTAAAAATGTTTATCTTTTTTCAAAAATTGACGAGCTCGCGAGCCGAAGCTCGGCTCGGCCCAGCCCACAAGCTTAAGGGCCGAGTTCCCATGAGTAACGAGCCGAGCAGAAGCTCGACTCGTTTTTAACGAGCCACGAGCTCAACCCGTGATGAGCATGAGCCGAGCTTGTGTGCATACGGGCCGAGCTGAGCCAGCTCGGCCTATTGTCACGTCTAAATAAATACGACATGTCTTTTGCCCCATTTGTTGGAGTAAATCATCATGGACAATCAACACTGCTTGGATGTGAGTTGCTATCAAATGAGGATACACATATCTTTGTTTGGTTGTTCAGAACGTGGTTGTTGTGTCTGCATTCACAACTTACATTGGTAAGTAAATTTTTTTTTTTTACATTTAAAGGCCGCAATTGTTAATAACATTTTTATTTCACATAGGGTGACTTAGAAAGTAATACAGTTACATAACCTTTGATCCCATCAAATTACATTGCTCTGTCTATGTCAAATGTTTTACTCAATTACGAAGGTAATTATATTGTTTCGTATGTACAAATTGCACGTACTTTTTTCCCCACGTCATTGAAATTGTAATTTTTTTACAGTACGTAGTGCAATGCCATCCACAACTGGTGCTCTCCATCTTGGGTTCCATGTCGTAAGTTTTACTTTGATGCAATTTCAATCGTTTTCTTATGAAAAGTACATTTTGAAATGATTCTTATTGCAACCATTCCAACCACTGATATCAACCCCTCAAAGCACCATACGAGATTGGATGTCAAGTGCCACCCATTCCATTCCTCGAGCTACTATTGTTGCAGGTCCTTCTGCTCACGTTCATATTCCAAGTTCTGGAATGACTTATCAAGCAAGCAGCTGGTATTGGAATGAACTGTTAACCAAATGGTGCTTCAGTAAGACCATTATTCACTCCTATTAATGAACATCAATAGGCATGTGTATCCAGTAGTGCAAACACATAATGTTAGTATGAATTTGCAGTTAGATGTTGTGTTTATGTGAGATTGTAATGAATGATTAATGAGGCTGCTGTTAAATGCCATTATCTTGAATGTACAGTGTTGTTCTCTCTTTCTTCATTTTTCTTCTTCTTGAATGCTATGATTATTTCTTCCTAAATGACTACTACTTTTGTCTAGACACCCGAATCAGCCATCTACATTGTGAAATGAATATTTCCGCGTTTACAGTACACTAATACTTGTTTATCTCCTGAATTACAATAACAATAGCCACTCTCGGATTCTAAGAAATCAGAGCTAACACAAGAGAATCTCGTGTCTTCGGATGGTCTTATGCAGTATTTTCAGAAAGTTGAAGATGTAAGTCAAATACCAAGTTTAATTGAAGGAAAGAAAATCAGATAGCAAAGTTAATATTTCTACATGGTATAAAAAGCCATTCAATTGTAACAAACAATTGCATTACTAGAAACTAATACAAATACTTCAGTTTCAAGCTAATCCATTAACATTAACATGTCCAAATGATCACCAAAGACAAACCTTTCAAGCACTATCCCAATACATCGACTTTTAGATAAAATAATCCAAAACTCCTTTCCCCTTACGCATCTTTATGTCGAGAGAAATCTCTAAGTCTTTTTCCTCCATTAGCTTGGGAATAGTTTTAACAAATGGACAAATCATCGACCGGCTCACATCCGTTTGTAATGCCACTAGATTCACCGTCATCGTGCAACAGACATTTTTCATCGAGATCATTTTACACCATTTGAAGTACTTGCAGTCGCGGGTGCAACAATGAAACAATAGCCCTTTATGTTCATTATTCTTTTCCACCTCCATCCATTTGACGAAGCCCGCACCACAATTTGGGCATCTTCTCTTTTTTGGGCATTCCGGCAACATATGTCTTGCTTGTCTACAACAATGACAAATTTCCCTATTCTTTCCTACCATCGAAGTCATCTAGTTCAACCACATAAAAGAACTACATCAATATAACACAATTTCATTATTATTAATTAACATAGAATGCTCAATTTGTATGCATAAAATCCATTTCCCCCTGTAATTTATGTTTTCTCTGTAATTTTAAAAAAGAAGGCGTTCTATGATTCCAGTGAGTTTAGAGGTTGAGATTGAAGCTCAGCCTTTTCAAAAATCTAATCGTAAACTTTATCCCCGCAACCAACGAATTCAAATAAATCGATAAAAAATTAAAAAAATGGGGAATCTCAATTTTATTAGGAATTAGCTCACCTAACACGAATTAGTTGGTTGGTCGTCTCTTGCTGACAGAGAGGGTGGAATGCCAATGGTTCAGGTTATGCGGCAGTCGGAGGCTCCCAAAAATTAACACAATTGGAAGGGTTTTCTTCTAATCTGGGGAACTGGGCGGAGAGCTGTTACTGATGTGCTGAAGGTATGACCTGTGGTGTTGTGGCCGGAGGTATGACCAGTGGTGTAGTAAAAATTATTGGGAGTTGTTTTGGTTTCTTCATCATAGTGAATGGGTGGCGAGTTGGGGGAGAGTTGGGAGTTTAGGTTTAGATTTGGAGTTTTGGGGGTTCAGCACAATGGGCCGGGTTAGGTGGTTCGTTTTTTAACAATTTATACTACCATATCAGCAAATTTAAAAAATTGTCAACATGGATGTGAAACTGGACTGTACAAGAAGCTTTATCATTTT
Source organism: Fraxinus cuspidata (assembly GCA_903798385.1). Taxonomy (NCBI): domain Eukaryota; kingdom Viridiplantae; phylum Streptophyta; class Magnoliopsida; order Lamiales; family Oleaceae; genus Fraxinus; species Fraxinus cuspidata. Next base: position 51,722 of record CAIGRP010110002.1, read on the forward strand.
TATCCTTTGTTTTCTACGTTAACACCGTGTATTGTCACATCGATTTTTTCATCCGTCATGTAAAAATATTTGCTTAGCTGCACAAGTGAAATTTTCTATGTTGAGCATTGAATAAATTAATAATTAATTCAATGAGCATTGTGTAATCATGGTAAATGGACTAAAATTGTTAGTCAATTTAGTGCATTTTTATCCTTCGTGTCCTACGTTAATGCCGTATGTTGTGGCATCAATTTTTTCATCCCTCACGTGAAAAAAATTGCTTAGCTGTATAGGTGAAATTTTATATGATGAGCATTGGATATATTAATAAATAATTCAATGAGCATTGTATAACCATGGATAAAATTAAGTAGATTAAAAATTAAAGTCAAAAATTAATTTTAACCATATATATAATAACGTTCAACAAAAAGTAAAGCATATTCGAGCTATACCGGCCCATGCATAAAAAAGCTTATCTTATTTTTATCTTACTGAATTATTACAAAATTATTAAATAATGCATACCGAACATCTAACCCCTTTTGTTGGAGATTAAAATCATTTTTTTTAGTAAAATCTAATAAAAGCTGATAAAATATATGGTTAAAAGGTTGTGAATCTCATGAAATGTGTGATTAAAAGAAATTGTTAATTTTGACTTAAAATATAAATCTTAATTTTAATTCCTATAAATCAAGGTCATATAAACAAAATCACTTACTAAAATGGTTGCAATTAATTATTATTATGTTCATTTCTAATATCGAGTGCTTGTTTGAGCCCCTTTTTATTCAATGCATTTTGAAATGGTAGATTGAAGGAGAACGTGTGGTTAAAAAATTACGAAAATTTTTGTGTTTACGAGAATATTATTTTATTGAAAAATGTGTGGTTGAAAAGAAGAGAGAAAAAAACGTATTTTGAAAATCTCAAACGAGATGATGTGTGGTTGGAAAATAAATGTCGTAATAATAATTTGTTTGATAATGTGTAGTTAAAAATGATAATTTTATTTTTTGAACTTATGTGTAAAATTATTTTATTAAAAAATTTTTGGTTTAAAATGAGTTCGAAAAAAATGAATTTTAAAAAATGGGGTTCAAACATTGATTTAATAAAAAAAAAAACTAGACAAAAAAATATGTGTGTAATAGTTGTATGAATCAAATTTTAGCAGATTTCGATAAAAATTGATAAATTGTATAGTTAAAAAGTTGTGTATTTCATGAAATATATGGTAAAAATTAATTCATGACATTGACATTGATAAAAATCAAGTTTTTAATTCGCATCAATTAGGGGCTAAAAGTTCAACCAATAATCGCAAAGTGACATATTGATCATGAAACTATGATGAAAAGTTGTGTCAACACTACTTAATTATAAAAGTTGAAGATAAAATTGTTGTCAAGGAATGAATTTCAAATGAGGCTTCTTTCTCCAACTTCACCAATATTGTTCAGAAACATACTAAAACTTCTAATCTTCCCTGGACAATCATTATAGGACTCCATCAATGTATGGATTCCATAGACGTGCACAAAAACAAGGTAAACTCAACTTTGCCTTCTTCTTCTGCGACTGATCCATTCATTTTTTTATTTTTTCTCGTAATTTGGTAATCGGGACAATGGATTTGAACATAGAATGTTTAAATTCTTTTTATTTTTATCCTTTTTGTAAATTACTAAATAATTTGGTCCTCTCGTCCCTAACCTACCACATCACAGACAGCAAAATTCGATCCGTGAAAACACAATAACTAATATACGTATTGGACATAGTCCATTTAGGGCTTATCTTGGATCTCTTGATATGATATGTGTTCATTTCAAAGCACTTGACACGTCCCGCAACGTGGGGAATTCCTAACCCTGCAACATGGGGTACAAGTTTTTGGGTTAAAGTGCTATCCATACTATTGTGCCATTAATGCTGAACGTTCACCAGTATAGCACGAACAAAAACGGAGAGATCGTTCGGCCTCTTGATAAAAAATGGGAAGACTCTTGTCTCAACGACCCGACCCGACCCGACCCGACCCGACTGAACCCTGGGCCAAGTTTCCATCTATTCCAATTTGGGAAATTTGGCCAAATAGCCGGGTTGGATAAAATGTTTGGAGAAATGGACTTTGACCAACATTAATAAAAAAGAAAAAAAAATTCGTGATATTTTAATTGACCAAATGACAAAATTATCCTTTAATTTATAGTAAAATATTCACCCAGTTTCCACATTTTCACCTCCTTCTTGTTGACCTATGTTTGATTTCATCCTTAATATTTTGATCATAACAAATAAGATGAATATTGTTTCTAACAATTGATTTTGAGTGATGATAGTTCAATATTAAAATCAATCAAGTATTGTTAATATCAATATATAATTCGGACTCGAAATGAAGATTAAAGTGAAGTTAAGCATTCAAGTCAAATCATTTGAGACGAGAGCTTAAAAGACAAACGTCAAGAAGAAACAAGATGAAGAGCATGAGAGAAGTCATCAAAGAAAGATCAAGAGTTTAAGAGCCAGACAGGAAAGAAACTTCGAAGCAAGATCAA
>CAIGRP010110016.1:0-12975 GCA_903798385.1 Fraxinus cuspidata
CCCTCTTTTCTCCTCTCTCCGTCTCCGTATATCCGTGTATATGTATGTATGTATGTATGTATGTATGTATGTGTGTGTGTGTGTGTATATATATATATATATATATATCAAATATGTTTATTGTGGGCCTCCAAATAAAATTTCTAATACAAGTCTATCGAGACTCATTTAATATAATATTTCTCACCAATGTTTCATCTTTACATTGTGCCATTTTTAGCCACTTTTGCATTATTTTCTCAAATTATTAGTTAAACATAAAGTTTTACCTACAAAACATAATATAACATATATTAGGTAGAATTTAATTCAAATGATAATAAAATATCATGATTTAGGGCCACAAATAAGTGTATACTTATCAGGTATGGGTTATAAACATGTAGGCACCCTTTTCATATGAATGGCAGTTTTGTTTATAATTATAATGATATTAAGTGATTTCGAGGTTATGTCATTTAGTAAATGATTCAAATGGTATGCTTAGTGGAGAAAAATGAAAAATTAGCTTAAGGAATAAAAAAAAATGTGAATGTATTAGTGAAGGAAAACCGTGAGTAAGAAAGAAAAAATAATTATGATGGATTGAATATGGGGTTGTTTGGTGCACTATATCCAATTGATCTAATTTTTAAAATTTAAACACTAAACATGTATGCAACAATTATAATAACGTGTCGTCAAAATAAAAATTGTCGTTTACTAGAAATTCAATACCTTACAAAAATTTTAAAAACAAGTGCATGAAACATTATTATCGTGACCAAAACTTTAATTTGAACTCTTAGTAAGGGTCGTAGCGACTTAATAAAATTTTCGAGTTTTACAAGAAAATTTCTTTTAAAACGAAACATAAGGATTTGGGGTAGATGGATGGTAGGGTTGTATGTAAATTAGTTTAATTTTATAATATCATTTTTTATATTGAATTATCGTCTAATTTTTGAATATCTAATTTTTGTATAAATAAATTTTAGATCTGATTTTTGAAATTGGATTTTTAAAATTTTGGTTGGGTATAATTTCCACTTAAGCCCATGTTTGGTCCGGATTAAAATCTGATTTTAATCCAAGTCAAAGTCAAACAATCAATAATAACCACATCTTCCATAACTTTTCAACCTCACGTTTCAAAAACTTCTATCAAAACCTACTAAAAATTTAATTTTAATCCACACCAAACATACAATGGATTGCTTGACCAGTGGCATGTGGGCCTATGAATGATTACCTTTTAGGTTTAACACGTTACATCTCAAGTTTTAATTCGTTATTCAATTTCCGCACTTGATTAAAACAGCCCAAATATAGATTCAAGGTGCACGTTGCAGTCAGAGCCATTAGTAACTAAGTATATGATATCCTCACCAACTGCTGTCCAATATTTCACTAGTATAATTTAAACTCATTTCTAATTCATCTAAGTTTTAACATTTACTATACATAATACATGTTTGCGCAGACGGCATTTTACATTATTTAGTTGTTAAAATGAGAATTCTGTGGCTTTGGCAAAGAGATTTTGTCACTAGTCTATTAGAGTAAAAAAGTGCAGCCCCTAGACTCAAGACGATTTACCCCGTTAAAAGAAAAAATCAAATTCAGTTAATCTTGCTCTCTGTTGGTTCTTGAGTTGGTCCGCTATAATGAATGGCCACCAAGATTTATTGAGAAAAAATTAAAAGTTAGAAGTAATTATAATTCGATTTTTATTTTTTAATTTCAGAGTATGATATTGTAATTTGCAAACAAATTAATGAGTATAATGAGTGTTCTATTTTTAAGCCTCAAATTGTAAAGGGTGTTAACAATCAACTGAGATTTTAATGGATTTTAAAAGTTATTTTAAATATATGCGTGCATTTTTAATGAATTTTGTTATAATCTATTAAAATCTGATTGTCTCCTTTAAAATCTAGATATCCTCAATAACACGTGGATTTATAAAGATTTCACAAATTAAGAGATTTCAAAGATTTGGATGAATTTCAAATTTGAAAATACACATAATAAATTCTTTTGAAATTTCACTATTTTTAAGGGATTCTTTGAAAATTTATTCAAATTCATGAAATTCAGTAGAATTTATAATATTTTAAAATTTATTGAAATCTTAATTTAGAATATCCTGAAAATCTAAAAAGGGTGAAATGATTAAACAAAAAAAAATATAACACACTGGACCGCTCACCCACAATACATTTAGATAGGAATGAGTGGAATTTACACAGCAACAGGTATTTAAAGATTACACTTCATAAATCACGTATGAAGTTTATTTAATAAAAATCAGGTATTATAAAACATACCGATCATACCCCCACCCAATCCAATTTCATTCAAAACCCTAAACCAAGATTCCCCAATTTCAGAGTGACCCACTCTTGACATTGCCGCGCAGTGGCGACTTCAGGGATGATGCTACTGCACAGGGACAAGAGACTTTAGTGATGATGCAGTAGTTTAACGACGCGCCACGACAACATGATATGTGGATGGGTGACGTCGAGCAATCTGTGGTTTGTGTTGATTGCTGACGTGAAGATGGCGGCCTTGGTTATAAGATGATTTTTTGGGGTGGTTTCATTCTCTTCCAATACGGAGTTCTGGGCAATTGCTGGTTGGTGGTGGCGGTGGTACAGGTAGTGAAGTGTAGCAATGGATCAGTTGGTAGTGATGATGGTTAGATGGTGGTGGTGTGGTTTTGGTCGTGGTGTTGGCGTTAGTGGTGGTTCTGGTGGTGGTGTTAGCATTGGTAGTGTTGTGGTGGTGGTGATGATAGCAGTGGTAGTGGTGGTGGTGTGATTTGTTGATGGTTTTTTTATTCGACTGTTGTAGTAGTGGTGATGTCATCGTAGTATTTTGGATCTAGTTTTTGCGGTGCAGCGGTGATGTTGTTCAGATCTCGTGGTGCGGGATGGGTTGGTTGATTTGTTAGCAACTATTGGTGTTGGGGTTTTTGTGACTAAGTATTTGGTTAATTTGCAACTAACTATTTAATTGAAACCTAACAATTCGATAATTTGTGATTGAAAAATAACATGTGACCAACTAATTTTATAATTTGTAAACGACAAATAAATTGTGAGCTATAATTTTTTTGATTTGTGACCTATGATTTTTTTTTTTTTTTATTTGCGAAGGTGAAACAATTCGGGACCAATTAATTTAATAATATGTGACCAATAAATAAGTTGTTACATATAAGTACGTACCAATTACTATTATTTGTGACATTAATATATGTAATTAATAAAATATTTTAAATTATTTATTTATCACTTGAATTTTTTATTTTGAAACTTAAAACTTAAAAGTTGAAGTAGCTCATAGTTAATACCTAATTTATGATTTTTTTTTTTCCTAGGAATAAAGCCATGTGGCATGTACGTTACAATGGGACCCCCTATGACGTACGGGCCCATGTGGTCCTGCACATATAGAACCCTCCTTTAGATAGCTGGTTTGAATGAGGCCGTAGGGTTTTCAGTTCACCTACTTTGTTTTCCCTTTGCCAAGGTCTGACATAGGGTGGGCATGGCGGTTCACGTGATCCCTAACTTTGAGGCTTAAATTCTTTTCCTTATGTTTTTGTCTCAATTTTTGAAGTTATTATGAAATGTCAAACGAAGTCGAAATATCCGAAAAAATAATACTCCATGTAAATTTTTAAATGTAAAATTGCATGGGGTATGATTATTTTTGGATGTTAATTTTTCTATGTAAAATTTCTCACAACGTTTTTACAAGTTTTACTGTGCCCCCTATCTCAAAATATCTACATCTACCCCTGCCCTTTGCTAGTCAAGGTAGTCAAAAAATAATAATAATAACTTTCAAATGGATGGAAGAAGATAAAATAAACTCCAGATTTATATTTATTTTCACATGACTTGAAAATATTTCAAGACAGTAGGCATACAGGTTTATTGCCTCGCGCTGATCTGAATCAAGGACTTTTGCATACACAAGCCAGAGGTGAAGGTTTACCAGGTTCTCTACGTACAGTTTCAACACAGTTTCCTCCTTTCTTAAATCCCTTTTTGATGCAAGTTCCATTGCAGTCTGGGAAGTGAGAGCATGGCCCTTGATACACCAATTCACATCTCACGGACATGTGGAGAAAAGCCATGAAAATTAGCCCGATGAGGAGAAATGCTCGAACATGCAAAATTCTCTTGATTTCCATCATAATTGATATGATTCCTCTTGTTTCAAAATAAATTCTAGAGTCATAAAAATAATTCTATTTATCAGCAATGGTTTAGGGGCAATAAACCCCATTACCCTTTTAAACTAAGAAGGTAGCATGTAGTCCATTGCCACATAAATTGATAATTATCTCTGTCATGATAAATAGCATTTTCCTTCAATAATCTCACTTGTAATCATTAATACCCCATTAAACATTTCCTTCACTTTAAACAATCATTAAATACTAGGGATGTGCTAAGTGAGATTTTAATTAAATTTAAAAGTCCTTCTAAATTTAGGTGTCTTTAATTGAGATTTTATTCAAATTTTAATTAAAGGATTCTTAGGAAATCTATTATGCTTCACCACTTAGGATCCCACGTAGGTCAACTGACGAAATACCTTCCGCTAAAGCTATGTGGCATTCCACTATGTGTGAGGATGTAGTCCGAAGTCAGAGGGCCCTACATCCCAAGCAGGCTAGAGAAGTTAGCCCCCTTGAAAGGAAAGTGGGGATTGATATTTTCTCAAACTATGCTTTGGTCGACCGACTGAAGCCCATGTCGACATGGAGGATAATTTTCTCCCCGAATTCGAGCCAAAACACATGCCGCAAAGGTCTATTAGTGTGTTTGAGATAATCATCCCCGCGAGAACTAGGCACAGGCCATCCTAGCCACTTGCAACACCTAAACACATGCCATCCCACCCACCTCCGATACCTAGGAACAGGCCGCAACCACCACCTCCTACTACCCAGCCATCGGAGAAAAGGTAAGGACATGCCCTAGGTGCTACCCCGCCTAGAAATAGCCACAACATGAGGGAGGAGATGGTAAGGGATCAGGACGATCTCATCTTTCGCACAGATATCAGGCAGATGAAGAGAAAGATTCAGATGAACCCCAAAGATCTTGTGAACTCGATGATGATGACGAAAACTTTCCTTTTTCACAAGAACTGAGAAATGCTCATGTCTTGAGTTACTATGTGCTATCAAAGATACCAACATATGATTGAAGAGGCGACTCGTGTAAGCATTTGAACAGTTACAAAACACGCATGAATCTGAGAGACACATGGGACGGCTGAAATTTAGTACAATAGGACACCCCTATGGAGTATTAGGAGTTGGCCAGAGTTCAAAAGTAAGTTCCAGAAATGATTTTTTGTGAGTAAGGAATGTGGGGCATATATCCAATACCCCCAAGACATGAGACTATTTGGGGAGATACTGAAGAGTTTCTTGGCCTGTTTTACTGACGAGATGATATATTGCGTGCAAGTCACCGATCAGGAGGCGTTATCTGCACTACGATATGGGCTAAACATGAATACCCTTTTCTGGAGGGATGTACAGAATCAGAACCACACAAACTATGGGCCATGTTGGAAATGATTAGACGCGAGATCATCAACGAGGAGTTGATTGATCACCAAAATAGAGTAGCAGGGTTCTTCAACCCCCGCAGAGATAACATGGAAGAAGTCCCACCTCTTACTTAATGAACCACCAATGGATCCAGACTGGTGAGAAGTTGTTCCCAATTCAGAGCAAGCATTTCCCACAGCCACATTGAACTCAGTGCCCTCGCTGGCTTACGAGGAAATGACCCTTGAAACCAACATGAGGCCAATTGGATCCGGGAAATGGGCCTCCCAAAGATGGAGCGGTCGAAGACGGGGTTCAAAACCTAGGAATAAGTCGAACACCCCTGAATATTGTACGTATCATAATTCCTATAGTCATGACACAACAGACTGTATAGACATAACCCAACACCCTAGGCAAGTGAACACACAAAACCACCAAAGAAATAATCGTCCTACTAGTGATATGTCATTGCCTAGGAAGGATAAAAGGCCTAGGCGTAAAGAGGCTAGATTCTCTTGTCGGGAGCCATCCCCATGGTGGAGAGAACATGATAGAGAAAGGCCTAGGGAGGGACAACGACAACGTAAGAAGCCCCCAACTAATATGGAAGACGCTTCTATCCATGTAATCTATTCAATTTTCGGAGTACACTACGTTGGAGGCAATACAAGGAACTATGATAGAGAAGCTAAGGACCCTCCAATACTAGCTACATAGTGGATAGTAGTTCCCGAAGGTAATTACCACTCATTGACTTTACTCGAAAAAATGTCGGGGTATACAATTTCCTCATTGTGTCTCCCTCGTGGTGAGGGTCGTTGTGGCTCATAATAGGTTGAAGCAAATGCTGATTGATAATGGTAGCTCCGTCAACATCCTTTTTGGGACCACTTTTAACAAGATGATTGTTGATCACAAGTTAACCCCCATCACAACCCCCCTTGTACGACTTCATTGGTGATAGCATCATCTCACGGGGAAAATAACCCTAGCTATGAAAATGGGAGAGCCACCCCAAACAACTTTGAACTTCATGGAATTCTTGGTAGTGGGTAATAGGTCAGCCTACCATGGGGTGCTAGGTAGACCCATCTTAAAGGACCTATAGCATTGCCTTCATTCATCACTTATGCGTGAAGTTCCCTACTGATCATGGAATTGCCACAGTTAGGGGTGACCAAAAAAGAACACGGGTATTTTACATGAACTCGATAAGAAAAGCCGAACTAGGAATGTCAATGTGGTGATAATGGATGTGATATGGTTGACGCCTCAAGAGGACAAAATTCCGATCAAGAAGATGTAGAGATAACGAATGCGAGCAGGCGGTCATGCTGACGAATTGGACCCTGATTTTATTAAGTCTTAATCCCAAGCAGCACCGGTAGAGGAGCTAGAAAGCTTTTCAGTGGATCCTCAAGACCTTACCAAGGCATTACAAGTGGGAAAACGCCTGCTATCGGAGTCCAAAAAGAGACTCAAGGATTTTTTGTATAAAAATCTTGATGTCTTTACATGGAGGCAAGAGGACATGGTAGGCATTGATCACAATGTTAGTTGTTTCTACCTGAAAATTGATCCTTATGTTGCCCCGGATATACAAAAAAGAAGGGCACTCCACCCAGAAAGATATGTGGCCCTGAAGGAGAAAGTACAAAAGTAGATAAAGAATGGCTCCATCGGCATGAAGTGGATCTCAAACCCAGTCTTGGTAAAGATACACAATGGTAAAAGTAGGGTGTGCATAGACTTCTCCAACCTTAACCAAACTTATCCACAAGATAGTTTTTCCCTTCCAAGATTAGACCAACTTGTGGATTCCATTGCTGAGCACGAGCTTTTGAGTTTTATAGACGCCTACTTAGGCTATAGTCAAATCCCTATGCACCTAGAAAGAAACATGCTTTAAAGAAATATATTTTGTTGGTTCAAAACCTAACAGTGACAAGAAACATGCTGTAAAGAAATTTTGCTCGAGACAGAAGTCCACACATGACATGAATAACCATATATGGACTTGGGGGACTATTGTTATACTTCGTCACCTAGGCTTCCACGTGGCTCTGCTAATCCACTGAAGTATTTTTCGTCGAAGCCATATGGCATCCCACATGGAGAGGATCTACCAAAGTCCAGACAAATTCAACCCACCGAAGCCCACTCCTACTGAAGCAATTTATGAGGCTAATCCTTTCCGAAGCCCCTCTGCTAAATACAAATTCGAGGTCCAAACGAAACTTCTTTCGTGAAGTGGCGAGGTTTAATGAAGTAGAATTCGAGGCTCAACTAAGGATATTGACGATCCACATTTGAGGATCTTGAATTTATGAAATCCTTTTAGAATGATTGATTAGGTAATGAGTAGAAAGGTCAATCTTGTCAGCATTGGTTATGGGGTGGCCGCTTCCTTTTTGGGACATTTAATGCGTCACAGGTTAGTAGAGTCAAAATTGATACTTAGAATGTGATGTTTCGATAAAGGAGATAAAGTCATGTCTCCCTCAATCCAATGGTTACTATTTCGCATGTAACACTATAATCCCTCATTTATGTATTTTGGAGTTAATGCGAAAATATTGATTGCAAGCCGTATATTCTCTTCATTTTGGATTAATGTTTGGTTTTTAGTATTTGAGAAGTGATCTTGATTTTGAGTTTGGCTTTTAGTTTGTCGTTCATTATCATGTAATTTATCTCATATATCTTGTTGGAGCCCGAACATTTTTACCTCGTGTTATAAAGCTTCTTCCACGTCCAAACCTTATTTTATTATCGATTGACAATCATTACACGGGTGTTGGAATTAGTTTAAGAAAACGCGAGTGAGACTAGTATATGTTGTCTACGTCTACGGTGTGAGAAACGAGGTCAACAAAATCTATTAAAATTCAACAATAATTTAAAATTTATAATCTTTTGAAATTCCTTCTAAATTTAGGTGTTCCTAATTGAGATTTTATTCAAATTTTAACTAATGGATTCTTTCGAAATCTATTAAAATTCACCAACAATTTAAATTTATAATCTTTTAAAATTTCTTCTAAATTTAGGTGTCCTTAATTGAGATTTTATTCCAATCTTAATTAATGGATTATTAGGAAATCTATTAAAACTCATGAAATTATTTTAAATTTATAATTTATTTTAAATCCAATAAAATCTAAATTTAGAACACCTAAGGCCTTATTTGTTGGACATTAAAATTGTCAAAGTCAACAATTAATTTTAATTATATATTTCATAGAACCCCCAACCGTTTAATTACACTTTTGACCAATTTGATCAAGTCTACTAAAAATTTGATTTCAATCCACACCAAATGTGGTTTAACTAGTCATCAAATACAACAGTGCAATTCAAATCCAACTACTCTTATCACTCTTCCTCATATCTTACCGTACCATGAATTGTATGGAGCAACCACACTACTCACTTAAATGGAGTTAGATATAAATTTGGTCCATGAAGTTACAATAAAATTTTATGCTTGTCATTATGTTACTTTTTAGTCACTAATGTTTCACACTAGTTCCAATGTAGTCACACTTTTTTGTAAAATTAATATAAAAGCCTATATGTTCGCTGCGAACGTCAATACGTGCTAAACGGACGTCAAAACCATTGCGGCACAAGTCTTAATCACACTAAAAAATTAAACAACAAAATCCAAGGAAGACTATTGGGTGGATTACAAATGTTGACAACAAAATTATAATCAGCAAAGTTTCCTGACATGGTTGGGATTCTCTCTTACTAGGTTCTCTAAATTGATTCTCAAACAGCAGTAAGAGAGGAAATAGTAATTTGAGAGTGAGATATTTGAATTTTCATACTTTTCTTTTCTTGGACGCGAATATTTCTAAATTTTCTTCGAAGCTTTGGGAGAATTGGGTCTTTATAGAGAACATGTGGGGGTTATTTAATAATGGGTTTATAACTGATTTATTTTAAAAATTTACATATTTTTTTATCAATGTGTCGTATATCCATTGACTTAGAAGCTATGCTTTAAACACTTTCCACGTGCGCTTTGATAACGGTTTTTGTCAACCCAAGATTTTAAGGGAATGGTTCGTCCCTTTTTCCTGCATGCTTTCTATGTTTAGCTTTTACTATCCTTGTGGGTATTCAGACTTTGCTTGGAAGGTTCGTGATCTCACAGGTTCATTCCTTCATATACTATTTATTCAACAAATAGTTCTCGAAATTCGATTTTAACTATTCATAGTAAATTTAGGACTTGTTATATTCATTGTTTTTGTTTGATGTATCAGTCTTCAAAGTTTGAGCTTAATTATTTATTGTTAAGTTGCGAATTTTAGAGATCACTTAAGCATATTTTCCTTTGTTTGTTGTGGCTGATGTATATAATGTTAAGAGGATGTGCCTTGATTATAACAATCTTTTGAATGTGTTGATAGGCCCTTTTTTTTTTGCTTTCTACGTTAGCAGCCTCTTGAGCATTTAATGCACGTATTGATTACACATGATCTCATCCGTTTATTTTGAAATTAATCAAAGCCCCTTTAGTATTTAATGGTCATGATTGCCTGAGATACTTTAAATAGTTGCAATTGTTACTGACTATTAACCCCTAAAAAAACTTCGAATCCATTCAAGTATATGGTAAACACGGGAAGGAAGCAGTAAAACAAAGGGCTCGCACAAGGATCCTAAACTATTCACCAATTACAGGGTGTCAAAGAAGCATAAGGGCAAATAAATAAACTGTGATTCTTAACTGAAATTGGTTATCAGACTACCAATAAGGGGCAGTCATCTAGCACCATGCAAGAATTACCAAGCTACCCCAATGTTTGAAGGAAAATCTATAAATAATCCACTCATTCGGAGAAGACATGCAATTCAAATATCTCCCTCTCAAACAGCTATTTCTCCTCTTGTTCTAGTTTATGCAACTAGACTAGCAAATTTAGGAGGTGATACTCATAGTTAAGTGAGAGGATTAGTTGATAGTATTTACATTGATTTTGATTGTAATTATTTATCGATGAAATTATTTGATCCAATTTTTACCATCAACAAATTGACATCGTCTGTAAGAACTCTGATGAAGTAGACAACAAAACTGCCCACTAAAGTTTAAAAGCCACAAGGATCTGAGAAGGTGAATAGAAAAGAAGCAGATCCAGAAATGCTCAGAACATTGAAAGTTGGAACAGAGGAATCTAGCAGCGATTCGATCAAGAGCGATGTAAATCCAAAAAAGGAAGCGGAAGAAGTATCGACAAGGTTTCTAGGTGAGATCTCCCCTATGTAGGCCATCTTCGAGCAAAAGCAGTATTCACTGCAGAGACAATTCAAGAGATGGCAACCAAATTGTTAGAAGGAGAAAACGCATGTTTATTCGTGAGAAATGAGAAGCTAAAATCGAACTGGCAGCGAAAAGAAAATTGACAAATGATGTTCAAATTCCTTCTAAAGGCAATTATTGCTGGCAAGGATCACAAGTTTATGTCGTTGCCCCTGTAGAAATATTGTCAAGAAAGCTCTCACAACTAGAAGCCTAACTAGGGAAAGAATCATAAAGCAAGGATTTATAACAATTTCAACAGCAACCCTTCACAAAATTGGTCAGAAAGCCGATCCATCATGGAAAACGCGGTACACCAACCACCAGTGGATTTAACCAATAATCGATCTCTATACCAACAAACGAATCTCGAAGTAACGCAGGCAATCGTGAATCTAAGAGAATCTGTTAGAAGCTATTTTACACGATTTTGAAACGAGATGTCGACCAGTGAGATCGAGACTGAAGAGGAAATAAAGGAAATATTATGGAACGGTACATCCCACTCTGGATTGCAGCCCGCAAAGGCTCCTTTCTCTAATCAATAGATCTAATATTTAATAAGATCCAGGTGGAGGATATGTTGGAAAATTGAAGAGAAATGCAAAATCGGAGGGTGGCAGAGCAAAATCCTACCGGGGATGCAAGAAGTGAAACTACAATGATCGCATTTGGACTATCTAGATCGCAATATCATAGTTCGAAAGGATCTTAGGAACCAACCCGCATCGTTGCCATACCCTTCTTGTAGAACATCGATGGTGCCTACCTATCGCCCAACAAATACACACCAAAGTTCGGCAAATCCACTTCTCTAAAAGGCATAACACGAATGAGTGCTACAATGGCTAAGAGGCAAAACAAGTAAAAAGGTTCAGTTATCATGCTAAGGGTTCAGAGACCTACATGACCACCAAGGTATGAAAGACCCTCCCACACGCTAAGGTTGCATGCACCCAACCCTCGCAAAGAAAAATTAATATCATAATACTCTTAGAAAGTAGGGCAGGCATAAGTAACATTAACTCCCTGGTGCACAGAGATACTTTAAGATTTTTGGGTCTAAGGTAATACTGAAAAATACCAGCCTAACGACCTTGTTGCACAAATGTATCTCTTATAATGACACCACCTAGAGGGTAAGCAATGGTTTTATATTTTTATTTTCACAAGCTAATCCTCTAACATCTTATCTAAAATCAAGCCAATGTAGGGAAGAAAAAACCTCCTGGATGCATACAGCTGAACATCGTAAAAGATGTTGTCAAAACAAAGAATGGGAACTCTTGGAAACCAAGTATCTTGATGAGAAAAGAAGCATCATGCATGCTTGAAAATCCTTGTTTAGGAAAAAATAACTTAGCAAGTACTAGAAGAAGCTAACAAAACAATATTGCCTTGCAACAAAGTTGCAAAGAATAAAAACCGAGGTCAAATTCGTTGAAAATGTTAATCTTGCACCCGAAGGGCAAAAGTCGAGTTTCTGACTCCACCAAAAGAATTCAAATTCAAAGGCAAGGTTTATCCAAACAAAAGGAATTCCAATTAAGGGCGAGGTTCGTCCCGCTAAGAAAGCATAGGGATTAATCTTCATCCCAAAGAAAATTACTATTGAAAAGGGAAGAGGCCAAACCCAATCTCCTTTAAATGTCTTGACATCGATGTAATAATGCACAAAATATACATGTATGAAAAAGCCATGACTAGGGAAGGAAGAAGCATAGGGATTGATCTTCATCCCAAAAAAAATTACTATTGAAAAGGGAAGAGGCCAAACCCAATCTCCTTTAAATGTCTTGACGTCGATGTAATAATGCACAAAATATACATGTATGAAAAATCCATGGCTAGGAAAGGAAAAATAGTCTGAAGCCCCCAATGTTGCTACGGTGATTGAATTCATTTACAAATTCGTGTTGTTACACTGAGAAATCAACACACGAATTAATATATTATGATGTCATATTGAAAAACAGCAAACAAAAAAACAACATAGGTGTTAAAAGTACCAAATGAATAAATTCGTACAACACAACATTTATAAATAAGATTGCTAAGAAAAAGCAGTTTTACATGAACAAGGAACAAAAAC